>VZTO01008275.1:1735-81372 GCA_013400615.1 Syrrhaptes paradoxus | reverse complement strand
TGCAGAAAGCATTGTTACTCTAGAAGGAGGAATGCAATTAGTTCATTATAGATGCAAATTTTGATCACATTAATTTTTTGGTCTGAGGTACTGACTGCACCTATAGCTTATGCCAGCAGTAGCAGTTCCTATATCACATGAATGTATTTCATTTGCTATGTTGACATTTTAGGTGCCTATGAAGTACTGATACTGGTAAATAAATAGAAATCTTAAATGATGAAGTGTCTGTGATTGATGATGGCTTTTCAAGTCATGGACTTGCACAGTGAAAAGAACCAAATATACTATTGCAGTGTCCTATGGATGTTGCACAGACTCCCACAGCAATCAAATCTCTTGAACAAAGCAAACAATTGCTGGTCTGATTGGTGGGTCCTTGTGATAGTGTCTTCATCTGGATTGCACAAGACTCCCCAAAGACAGTTCTGAATTCTTACAAGCCAGCAGAATCATGGTCTTGTGTGACCTCTGTAGAACATGTGATCTGTTGCTCTAGATTATGTTCAACTACATACAAATAATCTCCTAAATAATCTTAACTATAAAGGCTGTTGTACATGGCTGTTTCTGCATCTGGAGGAACAGTTTACTAACTATTTGCAAGTGTCTTATCTATATGCAATTTGCTTTTTCTGCTGCAGAAGCTGCCTGAGTGTGTCTCTGGAATGGCCAGTCTCTCAATTCAGGATGTTGATCAGCACACTAAAGCAGATGAGTTTGTCAAGGCACAGCAGGACCTGCCTGGGGGAATCATTAGAACCATCCAGAATTCCCACATGGCAAGCTCCTTTAGCAGTTAGTCAAATCCTTAAGTATTTGCAACTAGAGTTGCGAATAAGTCCTTTTATCTCATGTTTGTAGAGAACTACCTGGGGAGTTCCTGGGCCATGGAATTAATGACTTATGTGCACTGGGTGTGCACACAAACAGTCCTGACACCAAGCTACACCACAATTAAATAGATAGATCTATTTAGTAATAGATCTACTTAATAATATTAACTAGATACCATCCTGGAAAGAAGAGGGATCAAGAAGAGCTGGTTGATTATGAAGGATCTCTGCATCCAAGCTCTGGAAAAAATCCATCCTTATGCATAGACAGTCAAGGAAAAGTGCTGGGAGGCCTACATGGATGAAGAAGGAGCTCCTAACAAAAATCTGACATAAGAAGGAAGGATACAGGAAGTCAAGGCAGGGACAGGTGACTCTGAAGGAATAGGGAGACACTGGGGTAGGAAAGCCAGAGCTCACTTAGAGTTGAATCTGGCAAGGGGTGTTAAGAACAAGAGCAATGAGAAGGGCTTCGGCAAGTGTATCGGTTGCGAAAGGGAGACTGTGGAAGATGTGAGCCCACTACTGAATGGCACAGGGGATCTGGTGACAGGGAGTATGGAGAAGGCTGAGATACAGATCACCTTTGTCACCTCTGTGTTTATTGATAAGACTGACCTTCAGGAATCCCAGGCCCGTGGGACCAGTCAGAAGGTCTGGAGCATGGAAGACTGGCTCTCAGTAGAGGAAGATGAAAGAACACATCTGTGGGAGCTGTTGGGATGTACCCATGAGTGTTAAGGGAGCTGGCTAATGTCATTGTGAGGGCTGCTCTTCATTATCCTTGAAAGACTGTGGTATTTGGGAGAAAGCAAGTGTCCTTCCTGTCTTCATGAAGGGCAAGGAGGAGAATATAAAGAACTACAGGCTGAGTACAGATCAAGTTCATCTTCAGCTTGATTGCTGGGAGGGTGATGGACAAAATAGTCATGGAAATCACTTCCAAACATGAAGGAAAAGAAGGTGATTGGGAGTACTCAGCATGGATTTATGAAGGAGAATGATACTTCACTTGTTTATCTGCACTGCAGTAAGGCTTTCAGCACAGTCTCTTATAACATTCCCATGGATGAACAGATGAAGTATGGATAGGTAAGTGAACAGGGAGGTGGACTGAAAACAGGCTGAGCTGCCAGGCTCAAAAGGTTGTAATCTGCAGCCAAAGGTCCAGCTGTAGGCTGGTAACTAATAGAGTGCCCCAGGTGTTGGTAACTAGTGCCAGTACTGCTTAACAGCTTTGTTAAGGACCTTGAGAGATTGGAGAAATGGACCAACAGGAATCTCATGTAGGACTTGCATTTCTATTTGTTGAACTTCAACCTGGGGAGGAATAACCACATGCATCAATTCTAGTTGGGGGCCTACTGGCTGGGAAGAAGCTTTACAGAGAAGGACCTGGGGGTGGTGGGCAGCTCCCTTTTGAGAATAGTTCAATATATGTTATTTTGAAAAAAATCAAATACCACATAAGCAGGTGTTGTGTTTTTTTTTTTAATATAGCAGAGAAAAAAAAATTTGAGACAGAATGTTTAGGCTCCTTAGCTGCTTTTTTTTTCTTTTTTTTTTTTTTTTTAATGACATACATAGCTATAAGCAGCTTTTCCGAGAGCTTAAAAATCTGACCGCTTTTAGGGAAATTACGTTTTTTGATTCAGTCACTTATATTTCCAATTTATCTTCCTCCCTCAAATATGATTCTCAGATATTAATGTGTAAGAATGAATAGGTTTAACAGAAAAAAACAGTATTTGTTGGAAGCTGCAAAAACAGATTAGCTTTATTAAGTGTGTCTTTCAAAATCTGCTGTATTAGACAAGTTACTGTTCAGTAGCAAAATCCATGTCATTTTTTGTACTGTCTGTTCTGGTGATATATCAGGAAAAGGCTCATCTGAAATATAGCTTCCATAGCACAAAGGTAAAATCCTGCCAGCATGGACCTTATGTGAATAATATAAGCCTTGTTTCAGGCTGTCTTAACATCCTTCCCCTACCAACCAAAATGAAAAAAAAAACAAACCACAAAACCAGACCAACCCACATACCTGGCACAGATATTTTATTGAACAGTACATGTAGAGTCACACACCATTATATGTATTTCTGAAGAAGTGTGGTGCATAAGTTGTATCATCCCAGAAGATATTTTCAATAGTACAGCTAAAGTGAGAACTTATTCTCTTAAGTGTTTCTTAAAGCCAAACCGGAGAGTCCAGCCTTTTTTGTTGGCAGATATTTCTTTACCCTTCAGGTGCTTGTTAGAGACTCTGGGATGTAACTATAGGAGGAAAATACAGGGAAATACAAAACCAGTTCTTTTTAGAAAAAGAAAAAGGTTATATGGAAAATTTCATACTGTATGAAATGGCTGGGACCCCTCTGCATGGCGGTTCAGGGAATTAAATTAACATCTACCCTGCCCTTCCCCTCTTGACACATGGTAAAAGCTTTGCAAAGCCCAGACATAAAGGAATGGATGAGGATTTTGTCTTTTTACAAAGCAAAAAAGCAGTACTTCAAGGACTTTTTCAAGCTCTGGTTTAGTTCTGAGGTGAATTTAGATGAGTCATACTGATGGAAAAGTGGTTCACGAGGATCTGATACAGGACTTTTATGCAATTTTAAGATAAATGAAACAAAGTGGGGAGGTTTCTATAGCTTGGAAAGGCTCTTGAGACTCCTTTAAATTGCATGGAATAAGTCACAACCCTGCAGTGTTGTGCAGAGGTGGAAAAGTTCCTGCAGGACCCAAGGGTCCACTCAGCACCCACCTTAGGCAAGCTGGGCAGATGCTGAAACGGGGCCAGATCCAACCAAGAGTTCATAAGGCAGTATCATGGTGATGAGACATTTCCTAAAATGAAGGTGGTGTGTTTTTTTTTTTTGTTTGTGTGTGGTTTTTTTTGTTTGTTTTTTTGTGGTGTTTTTTTTTTTTTTTTTGTAATGGATAGTATTTCCCAGCTCAGAAATGACTCACTATTTGGAAAAGCAATAGTCAAGGCTGAGTAAAATTTTAGTTGTGAGACTGTCAGGTAAAGATAGACTATATTAATTAGACTTGCTAACAGAGCATCCACAGGGTACTGAAGCAAAACCACACAGATTATTAGGGGTGTTAAGTTTGGGAGTTGGACTGGTAGAGGTGCTGGCTAGGCAAGAAGATTGGCACGGGGGAGCAGTGTGGTAAAGCTGAGGCTAGGGGTGAGGTGCAAAAAGCCAGACTAGGAGAAAACTGGTCTGCCAAGGAAGGCAGTGACTCCACTTAACATCTGTAGTGTAGAAGATTCTCTCATAGTGGAGGGATGTTGGAAAGGAAAGCTTGTTTCACAGTGAAAAATAGAGTAATGAAAATAGAGTAATGAAACAGCAAATTTCTTTTCTTTGCTTTTTCCTAGTGGGTAGGTGTTGAAAATATTAATGGATAACACTTTTTATTTGTTTTGTTTTCTGGTTCATTTTGTTTGTTTTGTTGGGGTTTTTTTGTTATTTTTGTTGTTTCTTTTGTTGTTGTTGTTGTTGTTTGTGTTTTTTTCCTAAGAAGATGTATATGAAGAGAGGAAGCCTACTGGTGTATTTAATTTCCCTGGAGCACCTATTGTAGTTTTCATTATACTGTTATATATGGTAAACTGTAGCTTTAGGCAAAAAATGCAAACTCAGTTTTCACTGTCTATATATTCTTCTACTTACATTACTCTTTTGCTTAAAAATTTTATTATGAATATAGCAAAATCCTTCAAACTCTTCTGAAAACATTTTGTTTCTTTGACACCTTATTCTTAGTAGCTCAAGGAGTCAGACTTAAGATCATTTTTTCAATTAAATATTTTGACAAATTACTTCCAACTTTATTCTGTTGGCAATATTTTGACAGAAGAAAATGTTTCAATCTCAGAAAAGTATTTTAAGGTAATAAAAAAATCAGAAAGACTTAGAGGTAAGGTCTTTGAAAAAACCACATTCAGACTTCTCTAATACTGTAATGAGCTGGAACTAGGACTCATTGTGCTCACTGTATTTTAGGCATATTTCATTTATTCAGGATAATTTAAAATGAAAGAATAAAAAAATATTTTAAAAAACTTAGAACTATGTAAACAACTTCATGATTTATCAAATCCACTGTACTTGTTGGTTTATGTCGTTGTATTTACTTTTACGTTACTTGAGCTAGACAGTAAAATATTACTCTAGAAGTCCTGTTCTCGTGTACATATTATAGATCACACAATTTGAAGTTTTTTGTTAAAGAATCCGATTATTACAATATACCAGTATTGAAAACTATGCTGATTTTGTGCCTAAAGGTTCTGTAAAGATGTCTAAAGCTCCTTCTTGTGTGTATGTATATACACACACATGTGCCTATGCACATATAATATAGCAGCAATATTTCTTCAGTGCAAGCACATTCTCCTGTGCTTTCTGCAATTTTTCTTCCAAATATTAAGCAGTGCGTAAATTAACTAGAATTCTGCAAAGCAGTGAAACACTTGCTGTACTTTTAAGTTTGTCTGAATCAAATCAAACTGGCTTTTAATATAAATTTCTACTTTTCGTTAAAAGATGCAATGGCTTCAAAAGACTGTGTTGGTTCTGTTGTACATAATTTACTCTATGCCTTTCAAATACTGCCTATGGAAACAAATTATTCTTAAAGATGAATTTATATTCAAAAATAGGGAAGCGTGAATTAAATATTGCTGCTTTCATCTTTCATATAGCTGTGTCTGTTTTCATCCTTCAGAAGACAATTATCTATGCTAAGTGTATGTAAATAGCTTGCTATCCTATAACCTTCCTTCAGGTTTTCTTGTCAGCGCCAGGACTTGTGCCACAAGCCATGTCAATATGGAATACAATGCCTTAGTGTGAATGTGTGGGAAGATGAGATGTATCATGCAGTCTTCTCTGTATCTACATGTAAAAACAAAAAAAATACTGAACAGTAAACAATGATGTTAATTAGTTACCAGTTTCTGTTGGCTTGTAACAGGCATAGAATTTTGCCTACTGATCATTGGGTTCAAGATAATGTCTACAAAGAATATATACACAAAGAATATATAATATCTGCAAAGTAAGTGGTCCTTGAAGAAAGTAAGGCCTTGCTGCTTCCTGGCTCTGGACAATGAGTAGCAGCACCACTTCGATGACAGCCTTTTGACCAGGCTTTCAGAAAAGGGGTTTCAGACCCGGATTTCAGAAAAAACAGGGCAGCTCAACTGAACACAGAAAAAGCTCTGTCTTGGCCTTATGAGAATTCTTTCCCTGGGTGCATTCCATGTCTGAAGAAAGTGGTGGTCCCACCATTAGCTATGAATGAAACCAGAAATACTTGCCTTAAAATATATTATTGTAAAAGTCTCCTGAGATGTTCAGGTTCTCACATTACCACTTCCTCAAACATCAACCTACTCAGTCATCTTCAGCGATAAAAATCTCTTTGTAACATCTTGTCTATACTCTGTATTCTTCTTTACTGAACTAAAAGATTGTCTTATGCCAAAATATAGTAATAAAAATTAGTTATCCAGATTAAACAGATGGCTTTCCTCTTTAGACAACTACTTTTCCCCTCCTCCCTGTTTGATCACGTTCTGTGTCTTAAGATGGAATTAGGAACTTTCTCAGTTTGTAACAAACGGTTGAGGCCCATTGTGAAACTTAGAAGGAACCAGCCAAACCTAAACTAGGTCTGCTACTGCTTCCTTAATCTGTAATGCTGTTCTCCAGCAACAATTCTTCTGGAGTGTTTTTTGCAGCATTTTGGTTTGGAGCCGTGAGTGGGTGTCTGTAGCAGGGTCATTCAGGACTGCTCTGGTTTAGGTGATGCCTTTTAGTCATTCTCTGTCCAACTTCATAATGGGCAAACTCTGGAACTGAAGACAGTGTTTGTGCCTTTGTAATGCTGTTTATTTTGAAGCTCAGCCTTTGTGTCACCAGGAGAGCCTGCAGAACTTGCCAGCAGGCAGAGCTTGGCCTCCTCCCATGGCTCCCTGCTGGACCTTCACAGCCTGTGGTTTTGTGTCTCCTTGGGCCTGTCCTGGCCATCCAGGCGGAGGCTGGGCCGGGGCACGGGTGTGTGGCTGGAGCCCATATCTGGGGCCCATGGCTGGGCCGGGCTGTGTGGAGACCATCCCTGCTGCAGTGTCACTGGGGCAGGGGCCAACAGCCCTGGGGGCTGACAGAGGGTCCTGGGCCATAGGGAAGGCCGGTCATGGATGGCGGCTGATGCAGAGCAGAGCTCCTCGCAGGGCAGGTACATCCCCAAGTTCTTCTGAGCAACCTGTTCCCCATCTACAGCATGAGTAAGTAGGCTGAATGTACCTCAGGCTCGTGTGTGCAAATTGTATTCATACTTGATTTGTCATGAGAATGAATGCTCTGGTAAAGCGTGCTCCTGTTGCCAAGCCCCAAGTATAAATATGCAAAGTTAAAATGTTAATGCCAATTAAATTTCATCTCAGTGGAGTGACACCTCAAACAGCATGTACAGAATCAGATTACGGAGAGAAATAAATCGTTCATGCCCTTCTGACTAGAATAGATGCCTAACTGCTTTTTATATGATTAGCTACTGATACTTTTAACAAGAAGACATGACTTGCTATAATTTGTTTTCCTGAATAATCTAAAGAATAAGAAAATCAGACTTTTTTTCCTGTTCATTTGTTTTATATTTGTTCTCACTGAGTAGTGTCTTGCTCTGATGCAGTCCTTTGACCGCAGTGAAGTTACTCACATACATTCACAAACACGGTTCAGCTTGACGAAAGGTGTTTGGACCCTTGCCCTGTTCTCTCGAGCCTCCCTTATTTGATCTGACAGTAATTCTCTTTAGCTGGATGTCCTTTCGCTCTGAAGTGTGCTGCCCTGACATCCTTCTTGCATATGGAGAAAGAGAGTCTCTGGTCCAACTCTGTTCACTTAATGCTGCTGCACATTGAAAGCACCAGTCATACCAGTATGCTGCTCTGCATGGGATGAGGGTGTGCTGAACTGGCAAAAAAAACCCCCAAACAGACAGATCTTTTTTTGTATGTTTTATCATTAAGGTAAAAGACTGGCATGGGGAAAGCAGAGGAAGGAGTTTATAGCTTTATAAAATGTTGAGACTTTTTTCTTCCTACATGAGCTGATCTTTGCTTGCTTCATAAAAAAACCTGACCTTATTTAAGGTCAATTAAGTGAATGCCCTTATTTCTGTGTTCTAACTTGTGAATGTTCTTTTTTATTTGCTAAAAACATTAGTCTGAAAATGACATTTAGTTGTGAGAACATGCTGAACAAATACCAGTAATAATAACAACTGAATAAGACAAATTCTGAGGAAAACGGCTGAAAATGCTTATTTTTGAACTGTTTTCATCACCATAGTTTATTGTGCAGCAGTTTCTGATTTCATGCATTAGATTATCCAATGCAGTACTTGGATTTGTATTCACTGTACACATTTTTCCTTCTCCCCCACCTTCCTGTGGAGCTATGGGTATTTTGGCATAATAGAAACTTTAGAAACTTCACCTGACTTTAGTTGCGTGGATCCAAGGGAAGGTACAGGCTTGTGGTGAAATGTTCTCTCTCTGTCAATGAGAGATACTGCCATATGGTGATTGTCCAGCAAAGGGACCGTGTTGCAAATGCTGACACAGACAACAGTTGTTCTGCTCTGGAGATGTATAAACGTAGTTGTGAAGTGTGTGCATCCTCTCCCTATGTCTGTTAGATTTGCACATCTGAGTCGGTTATCTGAAGCATGCGGATTTGGGCTTGTAGGACCAACCAATGCCTAGAATAAGTCCTGATTGGAAATGGTCCCATGTTGTGCATTTGGCTGGGGAAAAGACATATTTCAAGTGATGAATTAAAGTGTTTTAATGACCAATGTTTTAGATTGAGTAATTTAAGTTTGTTAAACTCCTATAGTTTTAAAACTATGAACACAAGGAAAGGAATCTGCCTGCAAAACCCCTTGACCTAAGATTTATTTTTTTTAAAAAAGACTATAGGTTGGGTTTTTTTATACTTGAAAGCCTGTTAGTAGAAAGAAAAAATGCTTAATATATTTTTACAGTTTTGAATCTCCTTTTATGTAGGATGGCTCAGAAAGTAGAGAATATATGTAAGCACTTCCATTTCCAAGGGGTACTAGCCTATTTTTTAAAGAGGAATTTAACATTTTATGCTGATAAGGTCATTGTGTGTGTCTTTATGACTTCTCAGAGGCTACAGTTTCTCTTCAAGTTTTTGTTTGAAAACAGCATTTAACTTTTGGCTTTGTGCAGTGTTTTTAAGAGTTGTAAGGCTTCTACTTGACTTTAATTGCCAAATGATCAACTTTCATTAAACAACAAGATGCTTTCCTGGCAGCAAAAAGATTAAAAAAAACCCAGCAGACTAAGCATTTTAAGAGCTGGGACAATAGTAATTCTCCAGACATTTTTCTGCCTAATTCTAGCTTAGTATAATTAAACATGTATGCAGGTGATGGTGGTTAGTTGTATTTCAGTTGCACCTAAAGGTTTCAGTCACAATCCAGGACATTATTCCAGATGGTGTTAGGTGAACATAGAAGCGAACGGTTTCTAAACAGTGAGCTTTGTAAGCACCTCTGGGCTATGCAGGTTTGTAAGGGATGGCTGGAATTGCCATGTTGTCTATGTTTTTATTTACTAATATTTACTATAATGTAGAATTAGGAATCTGAAAATGGTGTAAATGTACTGTTGCTCTTCAAGAAAAGTATTCGATGTAGTTGATGTAGATGAGTCCTGCTCTGTATGGGATGCTTGTTCTGGACAGCTCTTAGAAATCACAAAACCAGACAGAAATCCCAATGCTTTGTATCACTATCTATTGCTACCTTCAAAGAAGACCAAGGCTACTTTATTTGTTACTGTGTAATGACATATTTAAAAGTCTTCGGTATACACCACTCACTTTTCCATGGCCTAGATGGCCTGGGAAAAATAGCACAGATGTTCATGTGTGAGGTATGTTACAGCATGATCCCCCAGCAAGTGAGTAATTCAGTAGATATTAGATGATAAACAAAGACAAATCTATACTCTTTTTGTCTTCCATTTGAAATTGGAGTCTCTAGTGATGAGACTAATATAACATGTAGTATAATAAAGATGTAACAAAACAATTTGCACTTGAACTTGCAGAACAGACAGTAAAAGCATATTATTTGGGATGTCAACAGTGGATGCACTGTGTAATACTCAGATATCTCCGTATGTCTAACTTTAGTGTTGCTCAAAGCATTTTTTTCTAGAAGTACCGTATATATCAGACAATCAGCTACTTAGAATGACTTTTCAGATACACAGACATTTTCATTTTATAATGATATGTCCTGCACTACTTTTTCAGAGGAAGAACCTCTTCTGTTGTTGTTATTATATTATTATTATATTATTGTATTATTATTATTGTATTAGTATTAGTATTATTGTATTATTATTTTCAGAGGAAGAACCTCTGTTGTTATTATATGAAGAAACTCCTCTGCATATCAGCTTGTAAAATATTTGGAGTTGTAAGGATGATATAAATTCTGACCCTTTCATCTCCCAGGCTTATATGGACTTGCTCTGTGTTACAGAGGGAGAGACAGGCCAACCTTGGAATGTTTGGGACTAGTGACTGTTTCTCTTTATAATTTCTTTGAATGTGTTGGCTGTTTTGCTGTCAACCTTCAATTACCATATATTTGCAAAACGATAATAATGAAGAGGCAATTATAAAATGTCAGCTTTTTTTTTTTTTTTTTTTGTACTGTTCTGATTCTGAAAGGAATGCTGAAACAAAAACCTGTCCCTCTGAAGAAATTTAGATTGACGATGTTAGAGATAATATTGGAAGTTGTTGTGGACACGTGTATAGATGAGATACAAAAAACCATGCCTTTGCTGCTCTTCACACAGATATTGCTACGGAAAATTGTATTAATTTCTGCATGTGTTTGGTACACTGCTGTTCTTGAACTTGCTCTGTTCTTTGTTTTGAGATTCAGCTACTATGTTCAGACACAAGATAATAGTTGAAAAATCTGTTTTCTATTTCGTATCTAACTAGAAGGAGTTATATCAGCTTTTGCTGAAAATTGTGAAGGGCCATGAGACTTGTAATATGACAGACTGCATTTGTGTTGTACTATATTAGAGTTGTTTAAAAAAACAAACCAAACCAAAAAAAAACAAACAAAAAAGCCCACATTTTTCTTCCAGATCTTTTTGAATGCTTTTTTAAGCAGAAAGCAGACTAGAATTTTCTTAAACCTATTTACTGGATTTAGAAGTCATAAGCATTCAGTGCTCTCAAAAGATGTGCATGTTCTAGGAAGAATGAATAACTACTGAATGTGTCTCTGCCTCTAATGGGTGCTGTAGAAATATGTTGTAGTCACGGGAGTCTACGTGATAATAGAAAAAAATAAGACAGATTGCAAGTTTTGGGAGGAAGATAGGAGTTGATAGTAAGGTCTGTTAACTGAGAAAATAGCATAGTAGAACAGAAAACCAGACTCAGTTTAGGAAATANTTTTTTTTTTTTTTTTTGTACTATTCTGATTCTGAAAGGAATGCTGAAACAAAAACCTGTCCCTCTGAAGAAATTTAGATTGACGATGTTAGAGATAATATTGGAAGTTGTTGTGGACACGTGTATAGATGAGATACAAAAAACCATGCCTTTGCTGCTCTTCACACAGATATTGCTACGGAAAATTGTATTAATTTCTGCATGTGTTTGGTACACTGCTGCTATTATTAGAGCTGTCTTTTCATGTAGCACGTGGATTTTAACACTTTAAGCAATCAGCTCCAAATGACAGAATGGAATATTGCCTTTGAGTAGATTTCTTTTGCCCTGAAGGGAGACTTTTGCCAACTTTGAACCTTCAATTCAAGAGTCCTTTGCATCTCAGTTCTAACGGCTACTGTGTTCTTGAACTTGCTCTGTTCTTTGTTTTGAGATTCAGCTACTATGTTCAGACACAAGATAATAGTTGAAAAATCTGTTTTCTATTTCGTATCTAACTAGAAGGAGTTATGTCAGCTTTTGCTGAAAATTGTGAATGGCCATGAGACTTGTAATATGACAGACTGCATTTGTGTTGTACTATATTAGAGTTGTTTAAAAAAACAAACCAAACCAAAAAAAAACAAACAAAAAAGCCCACATTTTTCTTCCAGATCTTTTTGAATGCTTTTTTAAGCAGAAAGCAGACTAGAATTTTCTTAAACCTATTTACTGGATTTAGAAGTCATAAGCATTCAGTGCTCTCAAAAGATGTGCATGTTCTAGGAAGAATGAATAACTACTGAATGTGTCTCTGCCTCTAATGGGTGCTGTAGAAATATGTTGTAGTCACGGGAGTCTACGTGATAATAGAAAAAAATAAGACAGATTGCAAGTTTTGGGAGGAAGATAGGAGTTGATAGTAAGGTCTGTTAACTGAGAAAATAGCATAGTAGAACAGAAAACCAGACTCAGTTTAGGAAATAAAGACTGGGAAATCATCTTGGTGTCCTTTTTTTCTGTTGTATTTCTGTCATTTAGTAAGGTATTTAGTTTTGGACTGGATTATATTTAATCTCTGATTTCTTTCAGCAGTATTTTCAGTATTTTATCAATGGTACAATTTAGCATAAATGCACTGTATTGTATATGTGTACTTCACTGTATGTGTGATGTAGCTACAGCAACTTTCTGTATTCATTTCTGTATTATTTCACTTTACCCCAGAAAACTGACAAAGAAAACCCCCCAAACAGGCTGACAGTCATCAACTTTAATTTCTACTTTCTCACAGAGATTACTTAGCTTTTTCTGAAAACCAGGCCTTTAATTGCTGTAAATTAAATCCATTTGAAAGTAACTCAGTAAAATTAATAATCTTCAGGCGGTTACATCTCTAGAGTAGAAACCATCGAATGTTTTTGCATTGTTCTGTCAAAGCACATTGCTTGTAGGACAAAGATTCTATGCACTCACATGAAATCTAAATCAAAAAGACAGTTTTTGTAATTTGCTAATTCATTAACAGTAGGATAATTTTACCTATCTTAAATTTTTCATTTGAGATGAGGGCTAAGGACTAGGCAAAAAATATAATAAACGTTATTTAATAGCTAATAAATTAGTATGCTTAATTTGGAGCACTAAAAAACCAAAATCTTTCACACTTTAAAATACAGAAAAAAGCAAATTCATTGGTAAAAGGAAAGATTTTCAAGCTTTGTTTTAAAGATAATTCCAGTAATTAAAAAATCATTAAAAACAATATTAAATTTCGTAACGTAAGCATTTGAAATAATGAGAGAAAATTAAACTGTAACATATGTGATATAATATTCATAACTCTCAGATTATATGCTCTGTCTTTATGTATTTTAAAATTAGAGTAAGAGTGTACCAGATTGCTTCCAAAAATCGTCCTAAAACTAAAACTCTTTTCCTGAGGCCATACTAGGAAACTGGACCTAAATATCAGTGTAACTTTAACATTAAACTAATTTCTTACATTTGCTTGGACCCTTGCTTCTAACGTCGGTATAACCCTTACATAACAGCAAACACTTGGAGAGTCACAACTCCTTGATTTTGTCATCTTATCTGGCTGGTGGGGAAAATCTATCACACAGAATGAGCACAGCTAGGTTTTGTGCAGCTACGTTAAGCCTTGGTTGCTGAGAATGGCAAAAACATTTTTCCCTAGCTGAGATGGACCAGTGTGGTAGTAGAAGAAGGAGAAGTAGATATGTACAAGGTTCTTTCTTTGTTTGTTTATTGAAGCTGTGCCCACATGTACTGCCATACTTGGGGAGGTTGTGCCTTGCTTACATTTTAGATTTTGGTTTTCAGTGGTTTTCAGATCAGTTGCTAGAACTTCAATTGAGTTCACTCTTGCAAAGTATCACAGCTTCCTGAAATGTATTTTAATATTCAAACCTTTTAGACTTTGTCAGTTTAAGTTTGTTATCAGAAATTTGTTTTATACATGCAACTTTTGCATAAGTAGAAAAAAGCATTCATATGGTTGTGCAAAGGCCTCAGTCCTGCATTTTTAGAAGACTCAGGGGAACTTTTCTGTCTTAATTCTTATAGTACCAGTGACTAAGCAGTATGTTCAGAAATCTGTACATCTGTAATCTTGTTTACCCTGCTGTGGTGTGCAGCTATGTCTGACTATCTAGAAACTGGCAGTTCCTTTGTGCCATTAAATACTTGAGAATTGTCCCCTAGGTATTAAATTTTAATCCTTCTGGACTAAGGCTTTTCCATGTTCCCTGAGCTTTCCAGCAAATACATGACTGAAATCAGCATGAGCTTTTCACTTCCCTCCTTGGCATAAGCACAACTGCAGAAATACCAATAGGTAAGTAGGTGGGTTGGCATGTAAACATTTATTCTGAGGATGTTTTGCAGTCCATGTGAGCTGAGAATATTTGCTCTGATATCAAAGTATTATGCAGTTTATCCACGAATGCTTGTATACTACTTTTTTTTTTTTTTTCCTCCCCATGGCTTCATTTGGTAGCTTAAGTAAAGTGTGTGTGAGAAAGTTTGCACAAAATTTAATCCTCCGTTCTCTGGATATCTGTTGTAATGTTAGATGAACTGAGGAAACATACGGCTGTTTTGTATGAAGCTACTGTACAGTCTTGTTCTCATTACAAAGAAAGAAATATCTCCTGAGATCCAGGTAGGTGTTATAATATATAGTTTTCTTCACTTTTTTTTGTTTGTTTCCAACACAGTTTTTATTTGGTATGAAGAATCAAAATTCTTTGAACAAAATTAATTGATGTCTTCCTGTCCTCAAAACAGAGAGCCTCCATAGATGTGGAAATCCTACCAAGAGGTTCCCTTGTACAAGGAAATAAAAATGGAATACACCAAAGCATGTAAACAAGCATTACAAAACTACACATGCACTAGGAAATGCAAAGGAAGAGAGTTGTGCAATGTTAAAAAGTTTGGCTTCAACCATGAACAGCCAGAAAATGTATTTAGATTTTCTTGGTATATTGTGCTGCCAAATTACACGAAACTACTTGCTCCTCAAAGAATCAGATATATTGCATTAAGTGGTCTTAGTGGGATGGGGTAATGAGTCTCATTCATTATAGCACTTCCTTTCTTATGTTTGATGTGCTAAACTTTTGCTGTTAGATAATGTTGTACTATGTTTTTTGTACCTTAAGCATTAGGTTACATTTAAAACGTCTTTACAAAGGTTTTGCTAGTGAGAAGGCTATTTAAAAAGGATGTGGGAATTGTGTTTAAAATCTCAGAGTTGGCAGACTTCTTTGCCAAATTTGAACTAATACACAGTCTTGGAAGAGTTATTAACTCAGGCTTAACATCACACCGACATAGTTCAGAAACAGAATAAGGAGGCTTGTCCATATTATGCCATGTGAATGTAGCCTAGGATTGTAATGGAAACTGTTGTATCTTTGTAATATTTTAATTATCTATTCTAAATGTGTAAATTGAAATAATATCTGAATTATTTATATCACATTTCTTTTAGCTTTCCCGCTTTTTCCCTGTATGTGCAACAAAATTGGTAATTAAAGCATACTTATTTTCTTATTTGCCTTAGATACAGAGGTAGATCAAAGCCTACAAAAAACATAAGCAAGATTTAACTTTGTACCCTCAAGGTTGAGGCAGAGTCAGCGTTTAATTTAGTCTTTCTCAGTGACAGAAAATATCAGAGCCCTGAGCTCAATGCCCTCTCCTGGGGTCTGTCTGCCTGGGCTCAGTATCAGTGTTGGTAATGCAATTGTCCAGTCTTGAGAAGCGTTAGTGAATTTGGAAGCCTTGCTAAGATGTGGGAGGAAGATTAAGTTGGTTGGTTGGTTCTCAAGGAGACTTTCTGGGCATCTTTCCTCTTCATTAATGCTCTCTCCTTTCCATGGCCTGGTATCAGTGTGGACCAGCTTTTCAGTGTGCAGACCTTTGGGTGCTGATCAAGAATTAAGGGGCCCAAATCACTTAAACCAGATCAACAAAAGGGTTTTGGCATTTTAATCAGTGGATATCAGTTGCCATACATATTGAGTCTCAGTTTCCCTGGTGTCAAAGAAACACTTTTAAAGATTGTGAGACATGAATGTAATTCAGAAAGAGGGTAGCATATATCATAACAGATGAACAATCTATAGGTCGTTGCTCAGGTATAGGGTCGGGAAATGAGGTCAGAAAATATTCTTGTGACGCTGATAATATTTTAGATTTTATAATGTCATTAACAGGTGATCCTTGGGCTAACAGCTTTGAAAACTAGCAGGTTTTTTGAGAGGACAAAACCTTATAAAATAGTTCCATTATTTTAAGAAAATCCTGATCATGTCATTTCCCTGTATGTTCAGTGTGACATGGAAAACTACCCTTTCAAAACACAATATTATTTATCAATGTCAGTTTTAATTTTTAAGCATCCCAAACCTCAAGACAGAATTCTACGTACATTATTGCCCTAAAAATAAACAAAACAACAGATTCTTAAGCTCTAAGAAATGCTTAAAAAACCTCTATCTTCTGGGGTTTTTTTTGTACTCCTATAGGTTAATATAGCCAAACTGATTTTCCTCCAGATGTTCTGTGAACTGAATTTCCCCTGAGGCATTGCTTTGTGATATATGCCATATTTTAGCTCACAGTAGATTTTTGTATGCAGACTATAACTCTCAGAAGCACGCTCCATTGACACCACTTTAAGTACAGTTGCGCTGGCAGTAATATATCTGCAGGGGAAGAATCCACTAAACAAAATTATGTAAATTAGACTATAGTAAGATTATTCATAAGCAAATGCCTAGATATAAGCTTAGCATCTCCTGTGTGGCTCATGGATTTTGTTAATGTATGACAAACAATCCTGGCAGAAATCTCAAGAAATTAAGATCAAAGCCTAAACATAAACTAAAAGAAATGAAGTATTTTCTGCTGACAATTAATGATGTACTTTGCTGCCAGCCTGCAGTCATAAACCAAACGGGAAATCACATTAGGCTGCTTTTATAATCAGGAATAGAAATGGCACTTAAAGCTAAAAAGAGAAAACTCATTGCATTTATCTCTGTATTGTTTTTTGATTGTTTTTTTATCATTGCTATTTTTCATTATTCATATTCAGATTAGTTACCTAATTTTAGATGGGCAGCCAAGTGTGTAATAAATGCATAAATTCCATTTGTTTTAAATATCCTCATGTAATTATGCTGTGCTTTTGTTATCAATCTCGGATGTTAACGGCCTAATGGCAAAGAGAGTTTTTAGTAATTGAATTGTTAGTAGAATTATTGTAGAGCACATTAACACACCAAATACACTTAATTATAACTATAAATAGTCTGCAAAGGCTCTTAGTAGGAATGAGATTAAAAAGTAGAAGAGTAACAATCTAATACTATATTTCCTGTCCTCTCTCTATAGTTGGAACTGTTTTATTCTTGTCTGCAGTATTGTTTGCCCTTTTATAGGGTATTGAGCTTTTCCTCTTCTGAATTTTGTCAGGTTCTCTTAGTTGCTGAAGAAGAATAGAGTACAGCTAGAAATCACGTAGCAGAGCACAGAAGACACTTTCCTCTCTGCTCCTGTAAACCAAAGCTGCAGTATTGGTAAATGCAAGTAGTCAATGAGTTGCTTTCACAATATTGCTTTTTCCTTTCTCAGAACATGTATCATTGAAAGAAAGATGTGGGAAGCAATGCTATTGAAAGAACAGCCATGGTGTCCCTTCATGTAGGACAGTAAAGTCAGTATAGGTTTTTGAATGAGATGTGTGGAGCTGCACTCAGTTACGAACAGTTGTGTTGATTACCATACCAGCAGAGAAGGATGAATAGTGCGCGAGAATGTTTCGCCTCATCTTCAGAAGGAATATAGTGAGTTGCATTGTGTCTTAGTTTTTCAAGTAGGAGGTGTAAGGAAGAAAAAAGTAGTTGTTTGAGTGTCTTCAGGCCAATGTGATTTGAAATATTTTTTTCTTTTTTTCTGCCCATCTTTCTAGGCTGCAGGCTGGCTTTTCTGCCCTCCCTGCAGTTAAAAACAAAGGAGAGGAAGGGAGAAAAATGGTAAACTATAAGTGTCCGTGGTTCAAAGAGAGATATAAAGCCACTTCCCACACCTTTGCCATGTAAAAGTTCTGTAGGTGAAACTGGATGTCATCTTGAAGTGCAGCCTCACTGCTGGCATTTCCTTCTCCATGCTTCTCCCCATTCTGCCACTGCCTCTCCCCGTGCCTCTTCCTTGCGTACCTTCTTCTCTGTGGGCCATTGCCTCCTTGCATCCCCTGCCCTGGACTCCACTTCCTTCCTCTGACCTCAGTCATTGCACTGCCAGTGTCACTGCTGGGTACCCTAAGTCGGAAAGCCCAGCTTGACTGGCACACTGCATGGTGTCAGAATTGGTTAGGAGAGACTAATAGCTGGGCTTTGTGCTGTGCTTCACTAGGTGGGAACTGATGGTGTAAAGCACATGAGGTCCAGAAACGTGGAGGTGGTTTGAGGCCCAGTGAAGCAGGTGCTCTGAGGTACTTTGCTGCAGCAGGGCAGGAAGGACACCAGGATCTGAAGAGACTTGGCTGAGTGGCACATCATCCATGCGTGTTCAGGTTAGACTAATGGTTCAGTTTTTACAATAGGAAGGAATTTTCCTCTGAGTCATATTGGCAGGGACTAACATTGTTCTTTTTCCTTCTTTTACAGCACAGAGCCTTGTTCATTTGCAAGGATCACTGGGTGTGTTTCACCTAATAAAATTTATGCAAGGCTACTGCAACATCTTTGGTTTTTCTTCCTCTCTCCCTGCACCTTCCTCTCCCCCTAGCTCTTTCTCTCACTTCCTTCTTTTCAGTGTACTGCTGCTTTTGAGGCTCATGGCCCGTTGAGTGAAAAGTCTGACACTTGTTCTAAATATTTTGAGGAATATTCTGGAAAAATTTAGAAGTAGAGTTTCTTGGCTTTTGACATTCTGAAGGTCTGGTATTGGTTTAGGTGTGCACCTACCTGAATTAAATTTCTGTTAAGTTGATATTTTTAATTGTGAAGACCTAAGCCAAGTGACTGAGGCAGTATCTTGGATTTCTGTTAGCTACTATTAGGCTGTTTCTTGCTCTCTGCATCAGTTTTGTGGTTTATCCTCTGGGGTGACTGATTTTTCCCTGACCTGGAATTCCCTATAAAGGGAGCAGAGGTACTTGACATTGTATTTTGCATTTCAGTCTGTTTACCAAACAAAATTTAGCAGCTACACCATTAATTTCCTGTGTTGTTAGTGCTTAAATTTACTTGTGTTTTCTGAAGTGCGTATGTAAAGTAAAATGAGATAGAGGATGCTACATTACTTATCAGAAATAAAAGGCTTTTGATTTTGAAGTTTTTGTTTCAGAAAGGAATGCAAAGATGACATTTTTGCCCCCCCCCCCTTTTCAATTTAAAAAATCTGGTGTATATTGTAGGAGTTGTTTGTGAGTATGTAGGAAATGTGCTGCAACATATACCAAGTTGTAAATCTGACATAAATCCTAAAACCACAACAGCTGTTGTAGTTGACCATAATGTTCACTCTGTATTTATTAAAACCTTTGTAGTTTTATATTTTCTAATTGTTCACCACCAGTGAGGTTCCCTCATCTTCTAGGGGTGCCCATATCAGGAGATATTCAAATGGAGTTTGATTGTGCTTGTCAGTGGGCTTTGAAATCTAATTAGGCAATTATAGCTTAAATTCCACAGCTCAAAATAAATGGAGCTCCATCTTTTCTGTGAGCTATTTTCTAACAATGAAACCTGCTGAGTGCAGGCTAACTACAACGGGCAACGCACAGATTTTGTTCATCAAGAACAAAAGTGATGCTGAAGTATGCTGTTACACTCAGAAATGTTATGGGCTGCTATGATGGGTTTACCATGCTGGTCTCTCTCTTCTCGTGACAGTTCCTTTTAGATTCAGCTGAATGCATTACAAAAGCATATTTATTTTTAAAACAAAGTACATAGAGATATTATCTAACTCAGTGTTTAAGTATACTGTAAAGCTATGCCAGTCTGAATAACTGCCTTATCTGAGAGAAAGTAGAGTTGTGGTTTATTATATTGCTTCTTAATTAAGGTGTTCTAAGGGTTTTAGTTATATAAAAGTGGATTAGCCTTTCTCATCATGACTAAGTACTCTGGTCACATGAGCGGACTATTCCTTTTGGCTGTAATAGCTTTTAAGGAGAAACTCTTCACATTTCTACACTCACCTGTGTCTTTTAACCATCTTTCTTTTTTCCCATCCTTATTTTCTTTGATTTTTGTTTTCTGTGGTATGCCAAGCTCTCATTGAACTACTTGGGATGTCAAAGAAGTTCTACCTCTTGATTCCTATTTAGAGTATGTTGGTCTAATCTGACAAATTAGCATTTTTTCCTAAATCTCTGACCATTGACTGCGTTAAAGTATTGCATCATGTTGGACGTAGTTGTGTAAATGACTGATTGGAAATCAATGCTTCTTCAGCATTCATCAAAATCACCAAATAGCAGAGAGAAACCTACAGATGGTGCTTTAAATTAGTATTGATATGTTATTGAAAAAAAAAATCTGGAGAACTGATTATTTTTGAGGCTCCTCATTATCACCTAAAATCTGCAAAATTACAAAAAAGATATTTTCCTTTTTTTCTGTCTTCTTCATAACAACATTTACACAGATACCTGAAGGAATGACTTAGCAAATACCCATCCTAGTAGGATGCTTTGATTTTAATGTTTAAAACCAGGTTGGATTAGTCCTTCTTACAGAACAAGTTTAACATGTATGTGTTACTTCAGTTATTCTGAGAGACTGAGTCAAGTATTTTGGTGATGGCATTTCTTAAGCTTATTCTTAAGAATGAGTGAGATGATGTTTACTACCTAGGATCTCTCCTGCTTAACTCTAAGCCTGCAGTGCGCTGTAATCAAAGATACAGTTTATTTTCTTATATGGTAAACTATACAATTGTCTTATTTTTCTCCTTCTTGAGAAAATTCACAAACACTTTTCTCTTTTTAAGCAGCTTTTCATATCCTATTGAAATTTTGATTCCTTCTGAAATGACTACAGTGGGGAAAAATTCTTAGTATATCTCATCTTGCTTTGTTTAAAAGAGCTTAATGTATGGAAAAGGAAGAAAGAAGTCCTAAGGTTTTGTGAAGACTCTGTAAGTTTTAAATCCCTTTTCAAAATAAAACCGTAATATGGTAGTCATAAATAAGGAAAATACCTCTTCTTTATGAGACTATGTTTCACCATTGTTAAGTTTTTATGCTCTGCCAAGGTCTTAATATCCTAAAAGACGGATGAGATACAGTCTTCCCTTTTAATCCGTCTTGTGTTTTTTTTTTCTGCTATCTTCCCTTCAAGCCGCTCCCCTGTGGTCTAAACTTCATCTCCTGACTTCTCCCTCTTTATAGCCCAGACTAAAATGCCTCCTTCATCTTAGCTTGCCTTCTTTTTTTTTCTATCTTTAGGCATTTTTCCATGCATGTATGACACGAGATTTCTGTATATAAGTAAAACAAAGCAAAACAAAATACTCCCCCCCCTTGAAAAACTTCTCCATTATCCCAGTGGTCAAGTGCCATCCTGTTTTTCATCTTCCTTTGCATGTAACTTGTTTTAGTAGATCTATGGTGATCTACTAAAAGTAGATCTATGGTAATCTACTAAAAGTCCATAATGTGGACTGTTTTCCCCTGTTATCTCCAAGATCTTTTCTAATACAGACTCCATCCGTGCCACAGGAAGTTCTCTTAATAGTGCCAGAAGTCTTTCACTTGCTTACTCTTCTGCCCTGCTTTTTCATGCTGACATTACTCTTTTGGAATTTATTCTAATACGTTTGTATGTGCTATCTTTTCTTTTTTCCCCCTTTGTTTTTTTTTAAATGTCATTGAATATTCATTGAATATTTAAATTTTATTTATATTTAATAATTATACCTGTTTTTCCTCCAGAAGAAAATGGTATACATGCAGTCACAAGTCTGAGAAAATGGCATAAGTAGCATTGGATGGAAAATTTTTACTGGTGAGAAGCCTCTTCAGGGATTGCATTTTCAATACAGATCGGTCTCCTCTGCCACCTCCCTGACAGCAGGGTCAAGCGAAGTGGTAGAAGCTGGTGATGGCACTGCCCGAGTAATAGTTTGCAGTACTTGCTCCAGAGAAGAGATTACTCAGCTCCACAGGGAGTCCCAGTACTGTTTAGCCAGTCTGAAGAGTTGTATGATAGACTTCGGAGGGATAGGAGAGAGGAACTGTATTGTTCTTTAAAATAAAAATTAAAAAAAAATCCTTATTTGTGCACTGTCATGAGGGCAACTGGTAAAACAGCAGCCATGCTTACTATCTAGTAGTCAGAGATTGCCATAGGAACCATAAGTGTATAATCTCTTCTGTCCATTTTAATTGGCATTCACAGTGTTGAATTAACAGTGAGAATAAGAAACCACAAATGTATAACTTCAGTGTAACTGTAAATATTCTGACTTTGAAAAATGTTTCTTCCCNCCCAAGTCTTTTTGTATTTTTGTTGCTGTTGACCTTAGGACCGTAAGAGCATATACACAAAATAAAGGAGGGAACCACTGCAATCATTCTGCCTCCTGCTGCCATCTCCTGGATGGAACCGACCCCACAGATGGACACGTTGCTTTTCCTTCTGCAGTGAGAGAAAGCTCAGGCAGTACAGCCCCATGTGCTTGAGGAACTAAAGGCTGTACAGTATTTCAACACCATATGTACGTAGGCAGTTGATGATCATAGTGTAAGTACAGTACAGTAACAGATAGTTAAATTGCATTGCTTTACATACATCAGATTCTTTCATTAAATATAGATTCTTTTATTAAGTATCTAAATGTGAAAAAAAGCTAGATCCTTTCAATTTGTTTGCATTGTTGTAGTCCTTTCCTTTAATATAAGCCCTGAGGTTTAATAAGGCCAAGTGCAGGGTGCTGCACTTGGGTCGGGGCAACCCCAGGTATTTATACAAACTGGGGGAAGATCTCCTTGAGAGCAGCCCTGCGGAGAAGGACTTGAGGGTCCTGGTGGATGAGAAGCTGGACATGAGCCGGCAGTGCGTGCTTGCGGCCCGCAAAGCCAACTGTGTTTTGGGCTGCATTAAAAAAGGGGTGGCCAGCAGGGAGAGGGAGGTGATTGTGCCCCTCTACTCGGCTCTTGTGAGGCCCCATCTGGAGTACTGTGTCCAGGCCTGGGGCCCCCAGCACAGGAAGGACGTGGAGCTCTTGGAGCGGGTGCAGAGGAGGGCCACTAAGATGATCAGAGGGCTGGAGCACCTCTCCTATGAGGAAAGGTTGAGGGAACTGGGCTTGTTTAGCTTGGAGAAGAGAAGGCTCCGGGGAGACCTCATTGCGGCCTTCCAGTACTTGAAGGGAGCCTATAAACAGGAGGGGGAGCGACTGTTTACGAGGGTGGATAGTGATAGGACAAGGGGGAATGGTTTTAAACTAAGACAGGGGAGGTTTAGGTTAGAGATTAGGAGAAAGTTTTTCACCCAAAGGGTGGTGGCACACTGGAACAGGTTGCCCAGGGAGGTCATGGATGCCCCATCCCTGGAGGCATTCAAGGCCAGGCTGGATGTGGCTCTGAGCAGCCTGGTTTAGTGGTTGGTGGCCCTGCATATGGCGGGGGGGTTGGAACTAGATGATCACTATGGTCCTTTTCAACCCAGGCCATTCTATGATTCTATGGTTCTATGATCTAATAAAATGCTGTCTGCACCCTTTTTCATTTCCATGGTTCGCATTTCCACCAACAAACTTTTCCAATTCATTCTGCAGAGGAGGTCATCTTTATCAAATATATGTTTCTCGAATAAATATATATAACCTGTGTATTTATAACTGGTATGTAGGAGTGGTTTTTTGAACAAAATCCTGTTGAGGCAGATGTCTGGAACTTTCTTTAGTTTTATGTCAAAGACACATGGCTCATATCTCATCTAAATTTGCTCTATCCAATTTACATCAAGGAAGGATCTGGTCAGAAGGGGTTAGTTGCTAGAACTCACAGTGGCATTACTTTGGGAAATTTCTGTTGGATATTAGGCATGGGATGGTTATGGTCATTTAAGGCAGCCAGATAGATGTTACAGAAAAAAATACAATTTAATTTCCGAACTGTCAGTGTTGCTTTAAAAAGAAATTAAGATATATATTATTTAAGGGTTGTATCAGGCAATGTTTACTATTAAGCTCCAATAATGCTTGTGACAGTAAAAATTGTAAGAGCAAATTACAAGTCAGTTGCAACAGGTTAAAATCATAAACTAGGCTGTAGAACGTTGCTGCCCTTTGTCATTTACCTTCTTTTGAACAAAATGGTAAATTTTTCTCTAGTGTGTCCCAAAAATGCAAAATTATTTTGAACTTGCTGTCAGGTGCCCTAGCATTTGGAGACTCTATTTGAAGCGCTTTGTGGATGGCTGTTTGGGTAAATTCCAGTGTCCAGGTAAATTTCAGTGCAGGGTGCTGTTTATGGTCAGTATTTATTAAACCAAAACTTCTAAGAAGTGCTACTGTCCTGAGATTTAAAAGGGTTTGGTTTTTTTGGGTTGGGTGTGGTTTGTTTGGGGTTTTTTTGTTTTGTTTTGTTTTGGTTTTTTTTTAATACTGTGAAGATGTCATTGTTTCAAAGGAGGTGGAGTGTGTTCTGGGCTGCACTTGCAAGCAGGTAGATAAAACATCCATTCTGCCTTTGTAAGACCGCTTTCCATAGACAGGTCATGGTGATTTCATAGTTTTATTGGCTAGCTTGTTGTAAGTATAATATTTGGTTTTCATTCAGCATAAGTATCAATAAAGATAGTTTGGTTTTGATAGTGATTGTTAGAGAACTTTTCTGTTACTTTTCAGCAGTGTTCTAAGTCAAGAGTGTTATGAATTGAATATCATGCCAAAAAAGGAGGACGGTAATTATGGGTACTCTATGTGAAATGCTGATCTTTTTTTCCCCCTAGCTGTGGTTGTGTGAATAACATTGAAATATCAAAAAAACACCATGTTTATTGAGTGTCTCAGGTTTCAAGTGTTTTATTTTTGTGACAAGATGGTTTCTATGCTTTCCAGATAATTCTATAGAATAGAGGATATTAAGTAACCCTGTTTTTCAGGCCTGTGAAATTGTGGTTATAATTGCCAGATAATGAACTGGATATTTATATACTTGGAGTTTTGTTTGGTTTTNTTTTTTTTTTTTTTTTTGGGTTGGGTGTGGGTGGTGTGGTGTTTCTTGTTTTTTGTTTTGTTGTTTTGGGGTTTTTTTTTGTGAATAAAGGAAGAAGCGTTGATCCTGATTTATAAAAGGTAGTGATACAGACGGTAAAATTAAGGCACATTAATAACATTTAGTGGTGCAAACTGAGAACTGAAGCAAAAACTGTTACCTAATGCCTTGCACTGAATTTGTCACAGTGAAGTGACAGGTCTAATAGTGTAGCTAGAATTGCAGATTATTGCCCTTTTGTTATCTTGAAGCAAGGGAGTATTGAGGCAGGTCTTCCTCATGCTTACCAGGATGTCTTAATAGCTTGATCTGATTAATTGTTGCTTGGCTTGACAGGCTCATTGAGGCTTTCTGCTGTGTTTTTGCCTTCTCATTTCCTATGATGCTGCTGCAAATGCACCAGGAGAAGACTGCAGCCATGTGAGGCTGTTACTCAGCTGCTGTCCTGCAGTGACCTGCGGTTGAGGAGCACTGGGGCTGATCAATGAAGATAACACTTGCTAAATTTTGTCAGCCTTTTGAAAGCAGTTTGAATGGAGCCAGTTCAGAATAGGGGACAGACTGCCTGACCTCTCATCTCTTACAAGGCAGACTGTGGGGAGACAGGTGCTTCATCCTGCCACCAGAACTGCCAGCAGGCAGCAAGCTCACTCCCTTCCCAGTCTGGCTGGGTAAGTGTGAATGGCAGTAGTGAAAAAGAATGAAAAAGCCACAGCCCTCTTCAGAAAATACAGCGCAAGGAGATCTCTGAACTGGGCAGTGCAGTTAAAGATCTGCACGCAGTCTGTGGGAAGCCCTTGGAAAGGGGCACGCAGTGCAGAACTCTCTGTAACCGTCTCAAAACTACCCTCTGAAGAGAAATTTCTTGCAGTTGGGTGGCTGTGCAACTGTTTCTGCTTTATAGGTCCCTCTGCTGGCCTTGTTACTTGGTTGAGTATTTTCAGATAAAGTTCCAGTTTGTCCTTCTGGGTATTATCCCCATTAGTGCTGCAGGTGTGGTGAGAACAAACCCAGCTTGCAGCTCCCCAGTCTCTTCTCCAGGTTTGGGTCCCTGGTAGGGCTGCAGAGGAGGAAACAGCAGGTCTGAAGTGGTCAGAACAGACAAGTGATGGAGGTAACTAACTGAAACACTTGAGGCTTTATGTAACTACTGCTGTGTGCTAGGCCAGGAAGATAAAGTTTTCTCAACGCAGTCCAAATGAGTTTTTCTACTGTTTAGAAAAAAATGTGAAATACATTGGAGTTACTGTTTATTATAGTTTAAGCTTCTTATGTTTGCCAAATACATATCTATGTGAGTGCACAGACAATGTGTATGGCAGAGAGGGATGGGAATATTATTTTTGGGCTAATTAAATTCTGAAGATGAAAAAATGCAGCACACAATCTGTAGTGTTTCTGGTAGGTTTTGGGGGGGGTTGGTTGTTTTTTTTGTTTTGTTTTTTTTTTTCTTCCTTGTGTTATCTTCTTGTATTGATGATTATTTCTTGGCTTTGCATCTCAGTTCAGGAGTTCTAATGCTTTGTAATATTTTTTTTTGCAAATTTATATCCAAAGTGGGTGTCATAAATTCCATAAGCTTCAGTTTATGGAGTTTTGTTTACTCTTTTTTACCATCAACCTGGACTGCATTCCTCTTTTCTACAGCTGAACAAGCAGAAGGCCATATCCATCAAAACCAAGTGAGCCCATATAAACTATATCCCTAAACAGTTCTGAATTAAAATAGATTTGTACTTACAGGACAAGAAGTCATCTGAGATTTTTTGCTCATCTTCTAGGTTAGTTTATTAGTCACTTAAATTTATCTTATACAAGAATGGACTTAGCAAACTAAGTTCTAAACAAGAAACTCCTGCCAGAAATAGTGGTGTTGGGTTTTGGGTTTTTTGTGTGTGTGTGCTTTGTTTAATTTTGTTTTTCTTTTTTCCTTTTAAATCTCTCAGTAAAACTGGGGTGAGGGAATTCTGTCAGATTCATCTTCAAATAAGAGTATTGGGAAAAATCTGGTATTCAGTCCCACTGCTTGTGCCCGAGAGAACCTTTTGCACGTCTGTTGCTCTTTTCATTTTTATCAGTAACACCACCATCTGAGTTGATTCATATAGACTGTTGCAAATACATTTCACTTGCCAAATTCTTATTGAAACCCACTCATGCCTGAAGCTAGCTTGAATTTTCAGGTATCAGATATCCTTGTGCTTTTCATTGTGCCAAACCAGATTTTTGTATCAAGTCTTTGCTTTCAATCTCATTCAGAGGAAGTTATGTAGAGGGAAAGAAGAAAAGTAGCAAGAAAAAAGCCTGTGACATTAAATTGATTCTGACTGAGCAAAGTTGGTTTCAGTGTTGTAATGGAAGGTCATATTCTACCTGTACTGTTTATTAATCTAATAGAAAAAACACAGTATTGTGTTTAAATCCAAAAGTTGCATTTGCATTCCAAGAATGCTGCAGTCCAGTAGGATCTCAGAAAAGTCGTTTTACCTTTTCATACCAAATCTCTCAGTATTCTGCATCACACTCAGGTTTCTGCTCCCCTCTTTTGTTCTGCTCGCAGAGAGGGTCTCGTCCCTTCCCATAAGCCGTACATTGGTGCTGCTCTAAACCAAGGTATTGTGCAAGGGAGCTTTGGTAGTCCCGGAACACAGTGTGGATTAATAGAGTTCAAAGTGAAATTAAATCCCATGCACAAAAGAAACCTCGATGTATTTTATTCCAATCTTGTTTCACAGCTATATTTTCATAAGGCAGCTGAATAGCATGGGAATTCAAATGCGTTGGTTTTGAAATTAATTATAGTTTATGCACTTTCATGGATGCAATTATATAGCATATTCAATCTCTTAATTTTTACAGTAGTATTATATAGAAATAATAAATAATATTTCTTTCTTAACAGAGATTTTTGTCAGTTTGAAAAGAAGCTAGAATTAAACTTTGAAAGCAGCCTTTTAGTTTTATTTCTAATTATTAAATAATTTTATTATGCTTTTTAATATAACAATAAATATTTTCTGTTATTTATATTGTGTTGCCATAAATATTCTGACTATGTGAAAAACACACTTTCATCAAAACATATGATGTGTTTATTACTCATCAGTAGAATTATTACAATTAATGGATTTTTCTTCTGTTCCTTCCTGTCTAGATTGTCAGAATCTCTTTGAGGTTGTTTAAAATCTCTTAGGTGTCATAAAAAGATTCTGAAATTAGCTTGGACACTACAGCATGTCACTACAGTATACTACAGTACAAATAACAGAAACATAACAGAATAGTTATTTTGTGTACGTACAACCAATATTTGTGTTTTCTTGAAAAAGCAAAAAACCCAACCCTTTATCAGCCCTGTCCCCCCACCCCCCCAACCCAGCAAGCTATTTTTCTAGATGTGTATTTCACAAGATACTGACTTACAGGTTCTCTTGTGAAATCAGAGTTCAAAGAAAATAGATCATTTCAATATGATGTGTTTGTTCTGTACTCCCCCCATTAAGTGTTTCTTAACTTCTTTACAATATGCTCTAAGGAGAGAAGCTATTTAAGAAAGTATTGTCATTTTTAAGGTCTGGTAAATAACAGTTCTAGTAACAGTTCTATCTGGATAATATTCCTTATATTAAATGTATTATTATGCAAACTTGTCTACATATTTGTTATTTGCAAGTTTTTATAATGTTCTGCATATAGTCTGAACCTATAATTGGGATCTGGACCTGAATTTAAATGAAATGTTAAGTAGACTATAGAGTCTGTGACAGGCAAAAATTCATTCATCTCTGATTATATTATGAAATAAGATCAAAAGCTTATATGCTTCCTGAATTGGACTTCTGGTTTGGACTCCTTTTTTGATATTATACCATAAATGTCTTATGAGGGTTTCTTATTGTATCTCTCACTGTGCAGTCCATATATATGGTCTACTATATTTTTAAAAGTTTCCTTTTTTCACATTTCTTAAAGTCCCTTCCACTTCCTAGGAAAAAAATATATCTTTATGGATATAGATGCTTTGAACTTCTATGTAAAACAGTAGAGACACCCTGCCAGCGGTGCTTATGCTCAGTTAGCTCAGTGTAGTCTGTTGCCATAAAGATGAACTGCATAGGTTTCCCAGCAATGAAGGTCAGAGGACACATGCACAGCTATTTATTTGCTTTTAAAACAGAAGGAATATGATTTATGCAGGATATTAGCTAATGTCATAGTGTTGAGCTTTGCAGGTGCAGCCATGGGAGCCTGACCCCCGCTAATCCCCCTAAGAGCAGCGGGCATGCATGCAATAGCTTTGTTGTTGCCCTGCTGCCTCTTGGCTGACTTTGTACCACAGTTTGAGATGTGGGGCTGTGTTTCCCTGGATGGGCTTCCAAACTTTTGATTAGATTTGAATTAACCAAGTTACAGGCATTTGGGCAATAGATTCAGACAGAATTATCAATCAATACCCAGAGCTGTTTTTATTCTTACTGTGTGTGTTCGCTGGCTTAGGTTTGAAGCTGGTTTTGCTTAGTTCTGTTTTAAAATTGTGCTGGAAGTACCTCCTAGCCTCCCACCTGTCTGCTCACGCAAAGCATGCTGAGCACCCAGAACTGAAGTGATCGCCTCTGCGAGGGATTCATACAAATGGGCCAGGCTTGATCTACAAATGCTCTTCACGGAAAGTATATCTCCGAGACCTTGCTGTAGTTGTTAAAAAGGGCCAAATAGTATACATCTTCCGAAGTTTTTAAAATGATGCATCATTTCCTTGTCTTGCCTGCATTCTGTAAGAGGCAAAATATGGATGAGCTACTTGATCATAAAGGCAATGGAAAGAGGCATGCTGATTTTTAGGACTTGTTACATTGTTTTGCATATGTGTAGAGAGCAGAAGTGTTTCATAAAAGATTACAAACAATGGTCCTATTGCTTCTCTTTTTTGCTAGTTTTTCATAAGTTCCTGTTTGGCTTAGTTTAAAATGGTGAGCTTACTCCTTGTCTGCTAGCAGTATGTAAGAGCCAGCTAAAGTGTAACTAGATAACAATCTTCAGAGTAGGATTTACAACAAAGTCATTCATTTCTTTACTTGATGCTGTTTGATAGGTTCCAAACAAAAAATATAGGCTGTAATTTTAAATTTAAAAAAAGGTGTTTTAATATTATTCAGAATAACAGGAAGAACAAAACCTGTAAGTGATGAAGTGCATAAATAAGATAGATGATCGTACTTGAAGAAAAATAGTTAGTGATGATTCACTTCAGAGTTTGTCTGGGAGATTATTAACTATTAAGATGTCAACGCAATTGCTTTGGTTTGAAATATTTTCTCACAAACAATCAGGAAATTGTGGCAATTGAAGAACAAATGCATGTGGATTTTTTGCTCTTAGGGTGAAGAAAAGGACGGCGTATTATACCTGTTGCCTTTTCCACACAGAGGAAAAAAAAGCTTTTCTTCCCTGGAACTGTAAAATGTATTATTGGCATGTCTAGCTATATCAGACTCGTGTAGTTCTTCTCCCTTACCAGGATATGGGAGAGAGAGAGATGTTTATAAGGTATGTTAACAAAGTACGTTTTTTAAAGGGGCAGGTAGAAACCCCTAGAGGGAGCCAGCACTCTTCCCTACAACCCCACTGGCAAACTTTCACAGGGAGGTGAAACTATTTCCTAGCTTAAATTACTCTTTTTCCTACTTTCTTTTCTCTTAAACTACTCTTTTTCCTTCTGTGGTAATTTTTTTTTTAGTTTGAAGTTTAAACATACTGTCGTCTGTACTACTCACAAATGTATTTCACAATTTGCACGTTGAACTTCATAGGTATTGGCCCTGATGTTTCAAGGAGGGGAGTGTGGCAATATGCACTGGTGATGGGGGGGTCTGTGGCCGTGTCCTGCTGCGCTGGCACAGCACTTTTTGGGGGTTTGGGATGTGTGTGCGCTGCTCTGGATAGTGATTGGGGGAAATGGGGAGATGTTCCCCTCCCTACCACAAACCACATCTGTTTCAGTTTTGAAATACAGCATGAACAATTCCCTTGATGCCATACTTACTTTTGAAAACTAAAGATATTACAATTTGTGAATGTTTATATTTTCTGTTTAGTCTAGCAAAAAGGAAAAATGAGGAAAAATCCTGCTTTTCACCTTTTTTCCTCTCTAAGTCAAAGCAGAGGGTGAGAAGGTGGTTTCATCCTTCTACTCCCTCCACCCTTCCTCTTCTAGTCTTAGCACCCCAATCCCCACAACATGTTCATACACACTTCGCTTCATAAGTGCCAACCTTTTATCCCACGAGGAAATTTGTTGACAACTTCACTAGAAAATATATCTCCTTCTGGGAATGTCACGCTGCACACTCAGCAAAATGTGTCCCAATACCTTAGCGAATCAGCAAAATATTTTAAGAAATGCTTTATTTCTATGAACCAAATACCCTGATGGTTATTGGATTTGTCACAGCAGATAGGGTTTCTCCTGTAGCCATACTGACCTTCATATGCTATTGTGTTGCAAACCAACTCTTTATGTAATCAAATCAGGAAAAGAATGCTTAATTAACAATAAATGATCCCATTTTAAAAACAAGGAACTAATTTCATGTACCATAATTACAGCTTACCTTTTTTTAAACTCTGGTGGTTTAGCATGTTAACCCATGGTTGAAAACACAGCAGCACACAGAACTATTCTTAATTGAAAGGCTAACAAACCGTTTTCAGCAGGACACCACATTTACGAGTGGACTTGGATCTTGTAAGTCCTGAGTGCCACAGAAATGAGCAGGTTATGAAAGGCTTTTCTCCTCAGAAAAATGTATGTGCCATTTAGCCATAAATCATGATGTACTCTCGTTATACCACAAAGAAGCTAAGTAAATGACTTTTTCCCTTCTCACTTGTGCTCCTGAGTCATATTGTAAATGCTGGATTCTGTTGTTGAGTGATGTGAAAGCTACCGCCGCAACCTTTTATTCCCTGGGTGCAAATTAATCCTTTGTAATGTAATTGAAGGAAATTGATGACATTATTTTCTGTATCTTGGGTATGGAGAGCATGCAAGCAAGAGGGAGTACAGAACCAGTCACCACTCTATCATTGTCTGAAGGCCAAGGTCAGCAAAGATTTAAGTAATCCATTTGTGAAGTCCTTTGCACTTTTTTAGTATTCTTCTCATTATCTTTGTGTGTTTTTCTTAACATTATACAGTGTCCTACGCGAAATAACTTTTCCTCTTGTACATCATGGATATTTTATTCTAGCAGTTACAGCTAGTGCTACAGTTAACATGTAGAAGTGAGCCAGAGCGATAGGAATGCATTTTTATTTCATTGAATTAAGTGTAAATTTTATCATGGCTTTCAATATGGGAGAAATATTTGTAATAATCTGTAGAACTGAAGTTCTTTCTCTTGCAAAGATTTCTTCAAATGTTTGATACCAGCTCTGAATAAATACTGCCTCATTTTAGTGACTGAGTTCTTCTCTTCAACAAACAAACTTATAACATTTGGTGTGGATGTTAGAAGGGAAATAGTCAAATTTAGAGCATAGAATAATCTTAGTCTGCATTCCAAGTGTATATATTATACTTTTAGCTTGAAAGTGCTGTATGAATGTACATCTTATGAAGGCAGATTAAAAGCTACCACATAGTATGAAAAAACGCAACACACAAAACCAAATGAGAACAAAATACTGTGATTTATAAAGCATGCTTCTTATAGCAGCATTTCTGAGTTTCATGTGCTAAACACCTACTCTTGACCTTGAATTGACCTTGAAGTTTATGAGCTAAAGGTAACAATTATGCAACAGCTAAAATATGCAGACAGGACTTTACTGCATAAAAAGAACTTCTGTCCTGTGTTTTGTTTGAATTAACACACTTTGCTGTTTATGAAACTTAACTTTGTCCTACTGGAAAACAAGGGGAAAGGACTGCCGGTAGCTAATGTGCAGAAATCTCAGAACAAAGTGGGGGGTGAGCATGGGAGGGTGGCAGATGCATCATGTTAGATCAGTTCTGCAGGAAAAGTTACTGTCTCTTTTTGCCGTTTCTGAGCGAAACAAGTTTGCCCAGTGAATGTCTCCAGCCAGAGCTTTAATGCTGAAAAAGCTCAGTTGCAATATAAACTTTCAAGGAGGTTGAAGTGAACCATTGTCATCTAAAGCACTCGCTTAAAGTACAGTGGCTTTGTCATTGACTTGGTTTTATTAATTATCATGTGTTACAGCTTGCACAAGGTGTCATGAAACTTTAACCTTCCAGTCATGGTGCATTCATGAGACAGTAAGGTGACTGTATTGCATTTGCTGTAACTTACAGCTCTTTTTCTGAAGACAGAAATTAAATGTGAGAAATAATGTGTTTAGACTGTAATTCAGACAGTGATCACAGGTATCCCTTGTAATTTAAATTGATATCTCCATTTCTCATCCTTCTGTAAACAAAAGGCTTATTTGTCTATTTAAAAAGAGNACTAAAGATATTACAATTTGTGAATGTTTATATTTTCTGTTTAGTCTAGCAAAAAGGAAAAATGAGGAAAAATCCTGCTTTTCACCTTTTTTCCTCTCTAAGTCAAAGCAGAGGGTGAGAAGGTGGTTTCATCCTTCTACTCCCTCCACCCTTCCTCTTCTAGTCTTAGCACCCCAATCCCCACAACATGTTCATACACACTTCGCTTCATAAGTGCCAACCTTTTATCCCACGAGGAAATTTGTTGACAACTTCACTAGAAAATATATCTCCTTCTGGGAATGTCACGCTGCACACTCAGCAAAATGTGTCCCAATACCTTAGCGAATCAGCAAAATATTTTAAGAAATGCTTTATTTCTATGAACCAAATACCCTGATGGTTATTGGATTTGTCACAGCAGATAGGGTTTCTCCTGTAGCCATACTGACCTTCATATGCTATTGTGTTGCAAACCAACTCTTTATGTAATCAAATCAGGAAAAGAATGCTTAATTAACAATAAATGATCCCATTTTAAAAACAAGGAACTAATTTCATGTACCATAATTACAGCTTACCTTTTTTTAAACTCTGGTGGTTTAGCATGTTAACCCATGGTTGAAAACACAGCAGCACACAGAACTATTCTTAATTGAAAGGCTAACAAACCGTTTTCAGCAGGACACCACATTTACGAGTGGACTTGGATCTTGTAAGTCCTGAGTGCCACAGAAATGAGCAGGTTATGAAAGGCTTTTCTCCTCAGAAAAATGTATGTGCCATTTAGCCATAAATCATGATGTACTCTCGTTATACCACAAAGAAGCTAAGTAAATGACTTTTTCCCTTCTCACTTGTGCTCCTGAGTCATATTGTAAATGCTGGATTCTGTTGTTGAGTGATGTGAAAGCTACCGCCGCAACCTTTTATTCCCTGGGTGCAAATTAATCCTTTGTAATGTAATTGAAGGAAATTGATGACATTATTTTCTGTATCTTGGGTATGGAGAGCATGCAAGCAAGAGGGAGTACAGAACCAGTCACCACTCTATCATTGTCTGAAGGCTAAGGTCAGCAAAGATTTAAGTAATCCATTTGTGAAGTCCTTTGCACTTTTTTAGTATTCTTCTCATTATCTTTGTGTGTTTTTCTTAACATTATACAGTGTCCTACACGAAATAACTTTTCCTCTTGTACATCATGGATATTTTATTCTAGCAGTTACAGCTAGTGCTATGTTACAGTTAACATGTAGAAGTGAGCCAGAGCGATAGGAATGCATTTTTATTTCATTGAATTAAGTGTAAATTTTATCATGGCTTTCAATATGGGAGAAATATTTGTAATAATCTGTAGAACTGAAGTTCTTTCTCTTGCAAAGATTTCTTCAAATGTTTGATACCAGCTCTGAATAAATACTGCCTCATTTTAGTGACTGAGTTCTTCTCTTCAACAAACAAACTTATAACATTTGGTGTGGATGTTAGAAGGGAAATAGTCAAATTTAGAGCATAGAATAATCTTAGTCTGCATTCCAAGTGTATATATTATACTTTTAGCTTGAAAGTACTGTATGAATGTACATCTTATGAAGGCAGATTAAAAGCTACCACATAGTATGAAAAAACGCAACACACAAAACCAAATGAGAACAAAATACTGTGATTTATAAAGCATGCTTCTTATAGCAGCATTTCTGAGTTTCATGTGCTAAACACCTACTCTTGACCTTGAATTGACCTTGAAGTTTATGAGCTAAAGGTAACAATTATGCAACAGCTAAAATATGCAGACAGGACTTTACTGCATAAAAAGAACTTCTGTCCTGTGTTTTGTTTGAATTAACACACTTTGCTGTTTATGAAACTTAACTTTGTCCTACTGGAAAACAAGGGGAAAGGACTGCCGGTAGCTAATGTGCAGAAATCTCAGAACAAAGTGGGGGGTGAGCATGGGAGGGTGGCAGATGCATCATGTTAGATCAGTTCTGCAGGAAAAGTTACTGTCTCTTTTTGCCGTTTCTGAGCGAAACAAGTTTGCCCAGTGAATGTCTCCAGCCAGAGCTTTAATGCTGAAAAAGCTCAGTTGCAATATAAACTTTCAAGGAGGTTGAAGTGAACCATTGTCATCTAAAGCACTCGCTTAAAGTACAGTGGCTTTGTCATTGACTTGGTTTTATTAATTATCATGTGTTACAGCTTGCACAAGGTGTCATGAAACTTTAACCTTCCAGTCATGGTGCATTCATGAGACAGTAAGGTGACTGTATTGCATTTGCTGTAACTTACAGCTCTTTTTCTGAAGACAGAAATTAAATGTGAGAAATAATGTGTTTAGACTGTAATTCAGACAGTGATCACAGGTATCCCTTGTAATTTAAATTGATATCTCCATTTCTCATCCTTCTGTAAACAAAAGGCTTATTTGTCTATTTAAAAAGAGAAAAAACAAAGAAAAAACTCCAAATTTATTGCATTGTTCTTCTATTCCACTGAGTGATGCAGTGGACAATAAATTCTAGTGCATAATATTTTCAAAGTAGAGACACGCAGACCTACATATACAGTTTTACAAATTACTTCTTTGTTTTTCATACTTTCTAGCAACATGGAATCTCAGAGCAATACAGGCAGTTAGTGACATGCATGAAGCTGAATAATTTTGTCATTAAATTAAGCATGCCTTGGATCCTGTTTCACTTTTTGCATTGTCCACAACCACCTGCTTTTCCATGAGAGGGCTGCTGAAAGTGCAGATTCAATTTTCCTACTGTTTTTCATACTGTAAGTTGTTGGAACAAGTCACACAGTGTCTGCATAAGGTGCACAGTGATATTTATATCTACTTATCTCACAGATATTTTTAGGGAAGATGCTGATATTTGGAAAGTATTTTTAAGATAAAAAGGGCTGGAACCTTAAGGTCTCTTCCTCTCAGGCAAAATTGAATGTACTATCTGTTGTGCTGTCCCCTCTCTGCAGCAAGGACTGGGAAAACACGAAATTCCAGGGCATTGCTTTGAACACCAAGTGTTAGGTTGCTGTGTCTTTCCCAAAAAGATGTTTTAGCTGTGGAAGAAACAGGCCAAATACACATACCCAACCCTGGAAACATTTAAATCTAAATGTCTAAATGCATAGACATATTTCATTTATATTAAATCTGCACATTATCATCACTAAAATATTAGCTAATGATAAAATTGTTCTTTGGATGCTTTTTCACAACGTATAGATAATGAATATGAGTATCATATGAAAATGGGGCACATTTTCCTTTGAGGATTAATCCTTATAGATGCTGTAATCACTCTTTGGCATAATACACATTTTTGGTGACAATCTTTCCTAAAAGCATTAGAAAACATCTACTTTATGTTTTAATGGAGAGGTTTCTAATGACTGCAAAATCCTCTAATGAAACCCTGTCATTTTATTTTTTCTTCAAAATTAGGTGTGAATATTTTTCTTCTTTTGGAAATTACAATAGAATTATTTCCTTTCTTGGGAACTACAGGGCCTTTTTAGGCAGAAAAGAAATTAATCTCCTTAGAACTGCCACTGTGAAATACAGTTTGTCCTTCTTGCTACCTTAAAAATTTGTTACACTGCTGTTCTAGACTTCATGGACCTTAAGGTAAATGATGACATCTCAGATATGATTCTCTTTCACAATTTCTATAAAAATAGCTAGTTATCTATGCATGAAAGAATTTCCAGTAGGAAAAAAAAAGAAGCTTTTTCCCTGAGAATTGTGTTGTGGTGTATTCTAATGGGCTGAGAGACCATCTGACTTTTGCAGGTTAAAGAGACACCTCACAGTACAACAGGCGTGCTTCAAATCAAGCCCCGTGTGTCAATTTTGCTGTAATGGAGTACCTAGGAAATAAATTGCTTATTATGTAATATGCATCTAAATGCTGTGAGGATTCCCTGCATGATTTTTCTGACTTTCGGCCTGCTCTTTCATTGGGAAGATCCAATAGGAAACTTTCTTCCAGGGTTTCAGAAGGTGCTTTCAGTGAATTCAATAAACAAACTTTTTACTATAAAAAAACTTAAGTAATACAAATCAAAGCTTTAGCTGGAAAGGTTTATGTAGCCTAGATGAGAACTGACACCTCCTGGAGCATTCAGGAGCCCATCTTTCCTTGACTCAGCTTTGGTCCTATTTTACATCTGGGGCTGACACCAGAGCATCCAGCTGCGCAGACTTGACAGTTTGAGGCTGGGTCTCTTTCTTGTTTTTCTTTTAAATGCATCCATTTAATTCCCAGACAAAGTGGGAAATTTTTTGAAGTCTAATATTTCGCAGTATGGTGAAAAAGGGTTTTTTTCCCAGGAGAAGGTCTGCAAGGCTCATCCTGTTTGGAAAGGAACTGTCTTCCAGAGAGGACCCCTGAGCCCTTTGCTCAGCAGCATCTGGTAGGATTCAGAAAGGTTCAGAAACCATTCTGCAGAGCCTTGGTCCTGTAATGTGTCACTCATTGAGGCACTCAGAAATTAAGAGTACACTGCATGCATGTGATATTTCTTGTCCCTAAATCTTCAGGTCACTTACTGTACTGGCTCTCCAGAACACATCAACGTTTTTCAAAGTCAAGAGCAGGAAACTTAGACATGATGTCAGTATGTTGTACTGAGTTGTTTTAATGTTGGAAAATTGACATATGATTTGTGACTAGTATTTTAAATTAGTACTACTACCTACAGTAAAATGGAGAGATCATGAATTAGAGATGTTGCATCTGTATTTTCTATGTGAATGCTGTATGTAGCCTTGTCTTCTGGCCAAAATGGTCAGAAAATCTTTGTGGGCCTTGAGGGTAATTCTGTCAGTTTGCTGAACATAATGATAGTGAAACACAACCTGCCTTTCCTTACTCAGAGTACTGCCTCTTAGAGAAAGGTGCTAGGCAGTGGGTTTTAAGGTTATGAATGGCATATGAACAAGATACCATGGGCTGAAAGAGGCATTGTCTTGCAGTGCATCGTCTCCTCCAAGGCAACTTCTAGTCATGCATGCTTTTCCTTGGTGGGAAAGGCAAGAAAGTGCATGTCAAGACACTACTGGGTGAGAATGTGTTCATAGGTAAATAAGATAGGGTAGCTCTTGGGTTTTGCTCTCATCCTCTGTGTTTTTCACCGTAAAGTTTTTGTCTGCCAAGGAACAATAATCTCGGTCCTTAAAATGGCATTTATGATGATGAATATATTTAAGGTTGGGGTTTTTTTTGGTGTCTATGTCAACTGGTTTTCTCAGCTTCACGGATGAGATGGCCTTAGTTTCTACTGCATATTAATATCACCATATGTGAGAAATAAAATCCCGAGAAAGGATAAGTGCCTTTTCCAAGACCACACAACAAGTTAGTAGCAGAACTGGAATTAGACCACAAGAATTCCTGGCTCCTTATTAGATTTTTAAGGCATTTTGGAGGGCCTCATCCAGACATATAGAGAATAGTTTCCGTAAAAAAAAAGTAAATTTTAAACACATCCAAAGGGTGATTTACACTAAGCTGTGTTCTGTAGTACGGTATAAACAGGTGTTTGATGGCACTGTCTACCTGCTGGCATTCTTCTGATTGATTTTTTCCAGCCATTTGGTGATATCGTGCTTCTGGTAATAAACAAAAGCTAAGGTAAAGAGGTCAGCGGTAGCTACAGCAGATGGTTAAACCACATGTCTTGTTCTTAGTAGCATTCTCAGAATTTGGTCCTTCAAGGGAGAGACTGAAAGATGGGACAAAAAAACCCAACCAAAACCCTATGCAGTGCAACGGCATTGAGTAGGTGGTATAGATAAAGCACTGTTTTGTAATTAAATTAAATTAATGCAGTTAATGGGCATTGCCTCTCAGGAACAGAACTGAGCACAGGTGTTGGTGTGGGTATAGTTGGTCACTGAGACAAAAGATGATAAAAACAATTTGTTGTAAAGTTTGTATCAATCCCTGTCTCCTTGTGTGGGAATAATAGATTAGTGGAGGGGAGGAATGGAAGTAAATGTTCAACATTATATGCTTTCAGAAAAATATAAGGTCTGTAAAGGCCTGTTTATCTTTAACATGAAACACTTGCATTCCTTTACATCAGTACAAAATCATATAAAAGCGTATGGCTGTCTTTTACACTCTCAAATAGTATAAATGCAAACTAAGGACAAATAGCTCTACTACTGCTTTCTTTTCAGTAAGTTCTTATGGCAGTGGTATATGATACAGACTAACTAAAAGCAAATAAATACACAGAGAACTGAATTGATGGCATCATTCAGAGTACCCATGTGATTTGGAGAGCAGATTTTTCATAACCTAGCGGAAAGTTTAACAAGCCATCCTCTTCCTCGGTCTGGTGCACAAGTGGCCTGGGAACTGGCAGGCTGTCACGACAAAACCTGGCACTGTTGAATGCTTGGCCAGATTTATTGATATTTGATTTTATGCCTTACAGCTACTTTTTTTTTTTTTTTTGGTAACAGCAACAAATTTAAACTGCATCTTTAAGTTCAAGATGCTCAAGCATGAGATTCTTCCTGCTGCACGTTGTACAAATTATTAACTCAGATTTGTTTGAACTAGGAAAGGGAAATCACATGTTGTTTCTGGCCTGACCTACCTGGCAGCAATCAAAACGAGGTCAACATTTGTAATAATAGATGGATTTTAAGTAGTTAATACCTACTTTTTGCTATGTAGCTGAGTTTTGTTTGTTAATACAGAAAAGAACCATCATAGAACCATTCTATGATTCTATGAAAAGAATCCAGCTACTGAAAGCAATGCTGCCCCCAGGGTTTTTAGTTACCTGTGTTTCACATGGGCATTTTAATGTGCCATTTTATCTGTGCCAGTCCGTTACTGGGAGAATTCCTAGCCAACTTTTCTTTATTCTTGAAAGACTAATTCCCTTCCCTGGCTGCTTTGGTCCAAGTGCAAATGCTAACTCAGCACTGGCAGGCTCCCCTTAGTGGGAATTCATTCCTTCCCTTGCAGGATTCAACACCGGCAGAGCAACTGGCGCTCCGGACAAATCCCGGAGGATCGATCACTCTTGCAGTGAGATGCACTTTGATCATGAGAAAGTAGCCTGCTTTGTTAAGCCGTCCAGATGATCAGGTTGTCATTTAGACTGCACAGCCCACTGTTTGCCAGGGCAAATATCTGTTTCTCAAGACTCTGACCAACAAAGTGGAAGGATTTTTCCTATCAGAAAAAAAATTGAGAGAGTTATGGAAAAGTTTCCTGTAAGAAGTAATTTGGTCTTGGTATGCATAAACTGAGCTTTATCAATCTTTCTTCAGGATTTGTGTTTGGTGTTTGTCTGGTCTNCCATAGCTAAAATATCGGTTGTTCCAATTGCTTCATCTTAGAAAAAGAAAATTCTGCATTTCCTTGACTTAATACCAAAGTATGGCTCTGAAATGTTTCTTCTGTTACTTCTTTTTTTTAATTGGAATGTCAAGTCAAGAGTCTTGTATGACTGGAACAAACTGTTTCACTTATAATCACATTGCAAGCTATATTTATCAGCTTCTTTGACTGTTGAGATTTTATAGCAACCAAAGTTTCCCTGCCTGGAATCCTAACACATGCTCAGAAGCTGTATGATACAACTGAAGAGTTTATATTTGTGCAGTAATTTATTTTTTTTTAAAAAAGAAAGCCCCAAACCTGTAACAGGGCTGTGACTCCGGTTTTGAGCTTGCTGTGAAACAATAAAAATAATCTTGAGGGTAGGCATCAGGACCTTGATATTCCCTCAGCACTCAGCCAAAGCAAGGTACACTTTACTTGCTTTTTCTGTTTGAATTCAGGCACCTTCTTGGAAAGGAGAAGTTGCACTTGGGACCTTCTCCAGTTGAGAAGTGAATGGCAACTACATCTCCCACTTTCTGCTAAACTGGGCTTTCGGGGGAAAGTTGGCTGGGATCTTGAAGCAATATTACTTTTCTGGGACAGCTACACTTTAAAAAGAAAGCTGCTGTGGCTGCCTTTTGAGAGAAGCCTAGTTTTGTTGGTACATGTTAGTTATGTACAGCGTGCAGCTGCCGTTAGGGTAATTGGGGTGCTGCTCTGCCTAGTTTCTAGGCTAGTCTGGGGTCAGGTTCAACCAAAGCGCTCCATAGATTGGACCAAAGAAGTTGTGGTTTACACAAAGACTGACTTTTGGGCACCTAAAGCATCCTCAGACCCAAAGGAAAGCAATTGGTGAGCTTTGGTACTGCTTAGGCTGTAGTGGTATTCAGGAGAACTTTCTATGAAATTTCAAGTTTGAAATCTTTAATTATTTGTAGTCTAATTTGGATCTGGTTGTTGATATGACTGAGTATTGGATTCCTTGTGTTGCACAGGAGAATTACTCATGGAAGTATTTCCTGAGCTACTGCGTACTCCTTTAAGTCTGAAGTAGCTGGTGTATCAGCCTGCACATGAGCGGCTGTGATCGCTGTCTCTTCATGACCTCTTGTCCTTTACAATGACACCATTTACAGGAGCTGAGACTACTGAGTTCAGAAGTTGTGCTGTGCCACTGGAGTGGCCTTTTGAAGCAAATGAAATGTGTTATATGATTATTGCAACTTTGATTAATGCTAATATTTGGAATATTTTTGTTGCATTCCTCAATTTGTATGGATTCATGGATTTTAAGAGTAGAAGGGGCAAACTGATTGTCACATTCAGCTGCAGGAATATGAGAGTCAAGAAGTGTTGCTCTAAAGCATTTTCTCCAGCATTCCTANCCTACCTGGCAGCAATCAAAACGAGGTCAACATTTGTAATAATAGATGGATTTTAAGTAGTTAATACCTACTTTTTGCTATGTAGCTGAGTTTTGTTTGTTAATACAGAAAAGAACCATCATAGAACCATTCTATGATTCTATGAAAAGAATCCAGCTACTGAAAGCAATGCTGCCCCCAGGGTTTTTAGTTACCTGTGTTTCACATGGGCATTTTAATGTGCCATTTTATCTGTGCCAGTCCGTTACTGGGAGAATTCCTAGCCAACTTTTTCTTTATTCTTGAAAGACTAATTCCCTTCCCTGGCTGCTTTGGTCCAAGTGCAAATGCTAACTCAGCACTGGCAGGCTCCCCTTAGTGGGAATTCATTCCTTCCCTTGCAGGATTCAACACCGGCAGAGCAACTGGCGCTCCGGACAAATCCCGGAGGATCGATCACTCTTGCAGTGAGATGCACTTTGATCATGAGAAAGTAGCCTGCTTTGTTAAGCCGTCCAGATGATCAGGTTGTCATTTAGACTGCACAGCCCACTGTTTGCCAGGGCAAATATCTGTTTCTCAAGACTCTGACCAACAAAGTGGAAGGATTTTTCCTATCAGAAAAAAAATTGAGAGAGTTATGGAAAAGTTTCCTGTAAGAAGTAATTTGGTCTTGGTATGCATAAACTGAGCTTTATCAATCTTTCTTCAGGATTTGTGTTTGGTGTTTGTCTGGTCTGTTGGTTTTTTTTGTTTTTCTTTTTCTGTGAGAAGTGCTGATCTTTTACAATGTCAATATTCTGTGTTTTTTTTTCCTTTTTAAAACACCAACAGGAAATACTGTGAACTTAATGCTGGTGATAAGGAACTATATAGTCATTGAAATAGTGAAAAGTTTGCTTTCATGAATTTGGGAAGTTTTTATCTAATTTAATATAAATATGAAAGGAAATTATAGGAAATATAAGGAACTGCCATAGCTAAAATATCGGTTGTTCCAATTGCTTCATCTTAGAAAAAGAAAATTCTGCATTTCCTTGACTTAATACCAAAGTATGGCTCTGAAATGTTTCTTCTGTTACTTCTTTTTTTTAATTGGAATGTCAAGTCAAGAGTCTTGTATGACTGGAACAAACTGTTTCACTTATAATCACATTGCAAGCTATATTTATCAGCTTCTTTGACTGTTGAGATTTTATAGCAACCAAAGTTTCCCTGCCCGGAATCCTAACACATGCTCAGAAGCTGTATGATACAACTGAAGAGTTTATATTTGTGCAGTAATTTATTTTTTTAAAAAAAAGAAAGCCCCAAACCTGTAACAGGGCTGTGACTCCGGTTTTGAGCTTGCTGTGAAACAATAAAAATAATCTTGAGGGTAGGCATCAGGACCTTGATATTCCCTCAGCACTCAGCCAAAGCAAGGTACACTTTACTTGCTTTTTCTGTTTGAATTCAGGCACCTTCTTGGAAAGGAGAAGTTGCACTTGAGACCTTCTCCAATTGAGAAGTGAATGGCATCTACATCTCCCACTTCCTGCTAAACTGGGCTTTTGGGGGAAAGTTGGCTGGGATCTTGAAGCAATATTACTTTTCTGGGACAGCTACACTTTAAAAAGAAAGCTGCTGTGGCTGCCTTTTGAGAGAAGCCTAGTTTTGTTGGTACATGTTAGTTATGTACAGCGTGCAGCTGCCGTTAGGGTAATTGGGGTGCTGCTCTGCCTAGTTTCTAGGCTAGTCTGGGGTCAGGTTCAACCAAAGCGCTCCATAGATTGGACCAAAGAAGTTGTGGTTTACACAAAGACTGACTTTTGGGCACCTAAAGCATCCTCAGACCCAAAGGAAAGCAATTGGTGAGCTTTGGTACTGCTTAGGCTGTAGTGGTATTCAGGAGAACTTTCTATGAAATTTCAAGTTTGAAATCTTTAATTATTTGTAGTCTAATTTGGATCTGGTTGTTGATATGACTGAGTATTGGATTCCTTGTGTTGCACAGGAGAATTACTCATGGAAGTATTTCCTGAGCTACTGCGTACTCCTTTAAGTCTGAAGTAGCTGGTGTATCAGCCTGCACATGAGCGGCTGTGATCGCTGTCTCTTCATGACCTCTTGTCCTTTACAATGACACCATTTACAGGAGCTGAGACTACTGAGTTCAGAAGTTGTGCTGTGCCACTGGAGTGGCCTTTTGAAGCAAATGAAATGTGTTATATGATTATTGCAACTTTGATTAATGCTAATATTTGGAATATTTTTGTTGCATTCCTCAATTTGTATGGATTCATGGATTTTAAGAGTAGAAGGGGCAAACTGATTGTCACATTCAGCTGCAGGAATATGAGAGTCAAGAAGTGTTGCTCTAAAGCATTTTCTCCAGCATTCCTATCATTTTCAGCACATATTGTGCACATATTACCTTTTATCGTGAGCTAGTGCTGGTTTTGCTGTAAGGAAATTATGTGACTGTGAAATAGAAACAGAAGTAATCATTAGGTTGAGGACAGGTGTTCTGTTTTGTAGGATGATCTGGCAGTATATTATTCACCTTTTTAGAAGGAGAAGAACACGGAAAATCAGTGAATAAATCCATCTTACCCTGCACACAGCAGTCCTGCAGCAATCTGTGCTTAGCAAACCTTGGACTAGGTTATTCTTAAGTCTAGAAAAATATTTCAGTTTTTCTGAACAGCCTGCACTGGATTTCCCATTCAGCAATGCAGAGCACTCATGCACAAATTCAAGCCATTTTTCTTTTCCTTGATCCTGGTATTCCAGGAGACCCAGTTTTGCCAGACTCATGTAGATAATTTTCCTCCTGTAATCTCTTAGTAAGTCAGTGTGCGTCATGCCAGTTAAGACATGATAAGTCACTACTGAAAGAAAAACCTTGGTCAGGTTTTTAATTCATGATGCACCTCTGCATTTTGTCTTTAATGTTGCTGTAAACATGAAATGAGAAGGCAGACTTGACTGTAGTGGGCTTTATTGCATCCAGAGTTGCTTTGATCTTTCTTTCCAGAACAAAGCACACACAGACTTGTGCTCTGAATTTTTACACCTAAGATAGGCTAGATAGAACTCTTTTTTAAAGCAAGGAGAAGGCGCTGTCTTGCAATCTGTTGATAAGCAAGAGACATGGGTCGAGTGGCTGGCTGCACTGCATGGGAATGCATTACTTGACTTTTATTTGGTCGTTGCTGGCAATATACCTGAACTTTGCTTGGCTGGTTTTGCATAAAGGTTGTATTTGGCCCATTAACAGTTTGCCCAAGGAACGATTTATTCTCTAGTAGGTGACACTTTAAAGCCTTTTATGAGATGCCAGGTGAATTGCAGTGGTTTGCATGGATGGATGGGGATACCGAAGCACTGCTGAAGTGCTGCTGCGGGGGTGCTAAGGTAACGGTCTTGTTTAGAGCTTCCCATCGTTTAAGCACCAAAGCTGTAATTGCATAAACAGAACTGCTTCAGCCAGCCCAACGTGTCATTATGGATTTTCCAGCTAATCTGTCCATTCATCTTAATGGTGCAGAACTTGTGCTTCATGTCACTCTCTGTCTTTGTTCCATTCCTTCATCTCTTGAAACGTCTGTCATGAAGAAAGTGTTTATTTTGAGTTATGTGTTGAAGAAGGTTAGAGTGCACACTTCTGAAGCTTGGCATGAAATTTCCTAAACAAACCTTGCTGGTTTCTTCGTGAAAATGACTGTGGTATGGATTTCAGATTAACATTGTGCTGTAATGTTTTTGGAAGCACTTTAAAATAATGGCCGTGGTGTTGGTGAATAAAGGAATCCCGTTGAAGTGCATGTGACATCCGCATTTTTAACAAATCAGCTTATTCATTGTAATGAATATTATTATGATAAATGTTATCTTAATGCACAATGATTAACAGTTATTACAGAGACTTTTTATTAACTGAAGCATTTACTTGTATTACATTTTAACTTAATACAGCACAAGATTTAAACACTTTTCTGCGTGGATGTTTTTGTATTGGGTTAATGCTGGTATTGTGTTGCTGTACAAACACTTGCAGGACATATGTATGTAGGGAAGTGGAGAGCTCAATGTGTAGCCTCAGGGACCCACCGGAGCTTGAGGCACAAAAAAGATTACACTAGGCACTGCAGAGAGGCTCTGAGTCACAAGCAGCTCACTGCTGTGGAATGAAATGATTTCACTTCAGCGTCTCTGCTTCTCTTTTTCCAGTGGCTATCTTTAATTTAAGCTGTGATCTTTTCCTTACCCTTCAGTAAGAGATGATCTCTGCTGCGTTTCTTCAAGTTATACATAATATTCCAATTCTATTTCTGTAGTCATTTATGCCTGTTCTTATGTGCTGCTTTTTTTTTCTGAATTTAATATTTCAGAAATAGATCAGTATTAATAGATAAGTAAAAGATCAGTATTAGCTATAGTTCTGTGTCTTTTTTTAATTCTTATTATTTTATTTATTCCAATGGCTGGAAAATTTGTAAGGGAAAATATACAAACAAACTAAGTATATTTGTAAGAAGCCAAGTATGTTCAGGTGGCTGTTGAGCTTCTCAAGATTTGTTTTCCCTAAATCCCTAAATTCACGTCTAGAAACAAATACAAGAGATCAGGTTTATTAAGTGCATCTGACTACTTTGCTTTCTTAGAAGTGAGGATGCTGCTTCTCCATGTCACTTAAGATCTTTGCTGTTCAATTTTTAGCAGTTTATGGCGTTATATACTAAATTATAAGAATATGATTACTGTTATATGAATAGCATTAGTCATGTTCAAAACTGAAACTCTGTCTATGCACCATTCTTACTAAAGCCTAAAATGTGTTCTGTAATCCAGTTAGGAATCCTGTACTGTGTTGCCATACACTTCTTTTTTTTGTATTTCAGAAATAGCACATTGTTATTTTTCCTGTGGATTAAGGATTTCTGAATGGCTGATATCAATACCAAGGTAAATTTGGAAGTGCAAGGAGTACTCAGTAATGCAGCTAGACATGGTAAAATTAATTTCTGTAATTAAAACAATACTTCCAGCTTGAATTCAGTTAAAATCTAGTTGGTGATTTCTGCTTTCAAATAAAATGCTTGCAATCCTGTTAAGCTCAGTGGAATTGTCAGCTTGTACTTGAATATTAAATTGAGCAGACTGGGTGTGGGTACTGCACCTACTCTAAAAATAATGTCAAGGTCTTACAAATCCTCATTAAAAGTAAGTATAAACCAAAATAATTGAATAAGAAATCTGTGGGCTTTAAAATGTCCACATTCTTTTCCAATCTTGAAAGACATTGTATTTATTATAGCTTGTATTTATTCAAAGTGTGGAGTAGAACCAAGTTTTAAATCAACTTGTTCTTTCTGTATAACTAAACTGCATAAACATCAGCGAAAGACACAAATAATTACACTCCTTTCTGTCAGAGGAACAGGATCAAGGAAGACAGAACAAGAATGGTTTCTGTAATAGAAATTAATTAATGTAATACCTAACAGCAGCATTGCCAGTATCTAGATCTACTTAGGAAGGATAATGGTATACCAATTTGGGGGTTTCAGGTTTATGCAAATGCTTTAAGAACACAGAAGGGCAGGAGCAGATGATTTATAAGATGTTTAGGTGCCAATACTTGTCAAGAGACTTTGTAACAAGATTGAATTTCTCACCAAATTTTGTAGATCTGTCTTGTGCTGTATGATTGGTTTTGTTTGTTTGTTACTTCTTTAAGGAAATTGGTGAATCATGTAACTGCTTAGGAAATAAACTGCTCCTATAGTATTTGAAATGTCAATTTTGAATTGCACTAGACCACTCATAAGTGAAAAGTAAGAGAGAACTAGGGTGTCATAAATGGCATTTCAATAATCTAGGTCACTGACACAAAATTAGCTCTGAAAGGGGTGTATTTCGTACCACTCCCAAACTTTGAACTGTTCCAGTAAATCTCTTTTATTGATCATTAACATTCCTCAACTGTTCCTTGAAATTCCAGTTATCTCTGAGTGAGATGTTAGGAAATGCTTTGTTTCTAGTTTAGGACCATGGAACTTGCAAATAAACTTCTACAGTTGTTAACAGATTTATTCCTACTGTTAGTGTTTTCTGCTGAGATCCACTGGGATACATTTTGGAATGGAATTTATTTTCCATTTTAAATTATTAAAAACTTCCTGGAATTTGACACTTATTGGCTCCTCTCTTATTCTTAGTATGAAAATCATGCTAAGTAATTACAAATCTGATATAACCCAAAACCTTAGAATTAAAAAATGGAAGGCTTTGGCACACTTCATGCTGCAGAATTCTTCTCTGTTCTGTCTGTGTGTTGCAGCTTTTATCACTGAAATCCTTCTCTTGGCTGCCACTGCATACCAAATGAGATCCTAAACATAACACTGAATTCAGTGTTTATTAGACTAGATTTCTCCCATGGCAATTAAGCACTTAAGCTGAAATCCTGACTTTGTTAAAATAAAGGCCTGTATTATGAGTACATTTTAGAGTTGTTAATATTTTGCTTTCTATTTTAGTACATTTATTTGTGATACAATCATCATAAATATGCTGGTTATGAGTTCCAAGTCTCTTGTCATGAGAAGGATATGATGGAAGTGTTAAGTCCATGATGCTTCCTTATTAAAATAGCTCTTGCTCATGAAAACCGTTCTGTTGAAAGATAGATTATTAATAAAATCAACCCTTTTTATAACAGGTCTCTGGCACTGGCTTTGCTATACCCTTGTCCAGTGCTGGTGGCTTCACTGACTCTCTTGGATGGGGAGTTGGTATGTTTGAGGGTGTATTTGCATTGAACAGGCACCTGTCTTTGTGGACCTGGGGGCTCCCCGGCGTGGGGGCCAGGAGAGCCGGGCTCTGGGGGGCAGTTCCTGGACCCACCACATGTCTGGGCGAGTGGCTGCTGCTCTTCACAGCACTTTGAATGTTTGTGCTGTGCCTGGTTCATATTTGGTGTTTGGAAATCAGGGATTACAAATAAAACTGTATGCTTAAAGACAGTTTATTTTCTACACATTTAATGTATGAAAGTAACTAGCAGGTGACTAGTAAGAAAGAATATCGTTCTGTCCCTCATGTTAAGTTAATTCGCTATTATGAAAGCAAACACAGATTTCCTCTCTCGTAGACTGAGTGCTTGAGACTGCACACAGGGTTTTGTACAGCATTCCTGAGATGCCTGAATAAGCGTGTGGACTCCCTTATGTAAATAATAGTGCGCATACGTATGTGTATATAAGAATATTACTTTTTTCAGTTTAATTCTACATGGATTTTGCAAAAGACAAATACAACATAATGTAAACATCAGGTGGAGAACTTTGCTTTTTGGTGAAAGATTTACAAGAGCAAGAAAGATAAAAGGGTGTCTAATCAGAATAGGAACATTTTGGTGATGGTTTCTGCCCACAGTGGTGTTTGCTAAAAGATAAAGTAAATTGCATATATCAAATAACTATTTGTAGATACCTGTAATACTTTCTTTATACTGTTAACTACTAATGAATTGATAAAGATTCTCACAGTAAGTAGTGAGGAATGTTTGTTTGAAGCACTACATTTACCAATTTAGTAGTGTAAGTCAAAGTGCAGTAGGTTGTTGTGAAGTGTCTTTTGTGCCGGGAAAAGGTGAAACTGTGACATCTATTCACTCACATCAATGAGGAGAAGGTTGTTTCTTAACTGCAATTAAAATTGGAAATTTCCAAATAGTGTGGTTTTAGCCACATAGTGTCAATCAAAAATGTCATGTGAGTTAAGTGAGAAACGTAAGCTATACTTACGGGAAGTTTCTAACATGCGAGTCCATGAATATGCTGCAGTATGGCGCTATTCAGAGAAAAAAAAAAAAGCAAAAATGAGATCTATGCAGCTGCTTATTCTCTCTGAGATCAGAACATTGTACATTGTGCTTGTGCTTTTGCTGTGATGTGCTTGTGAAGGCAGTGCTGCCTTGCACGTACATGGTAACCCGGGAGTTGGTTCCTTCAGGGTTAAAATTGTGTGTCAGTCTGTGTTCTATAGAACTGACATATGGCAGTAAATGTGAATCCAATAGCTGTACACAGTGTAAACAAGAGTTGCTTTGGAACACAGGTTTCAGCATAGGTATGCTTTTTACAAGAGGAAAAGCAGCAAACAAATGATACAGTTTTTTTCCTTCTAGAGAGCTATTAAAAGCTTTAAATCACTCAGTTTCACAATTGAGTATTTTATATACTCGCCAAGTATTAGGGAAACCAATAAACATTTTAGAGGGCTTTAAAAGGTATTAGAGTTATTATCTTTTGTGCTTATGTAAGTACCGTAGTTCAAAGGTAGGGCTTAGAGAATGTCATAAACGTAATCCTAAATGAACTAAAATAGATTTGTGACTCTTAAGTATATCACAACTTTTAGGATCAATGTAGTGGATCTTCTTAAGTATTCAAAATATGTAATTACATGTTTCACTGAGAATTTTGAGAATCTCACATTTTCAGATGTGAAACTCATGTTGTAGGCCTGCTGCTGTTACACTGCTCTACTGATGTGTCCTTGAGACTGAGGGGATATAACTGCATGAGAGTGGATAAGTGAAACAGTGGAAAGTATTGATTAAACATTTGAGTGTTGTGTGGGTTTTGTTGTTGTTTTGTGGTGGTTTGGTTTTGGTTTGGTTTGCTTTGGTTTTTAGGGAAGGAAAGCAAATGGCTATCTGAAGCTGCTTAGAATGTTGAAAACTGTTTCAGACCTGAAAATCAGTGCACAAATCACAGATGAAATGCTTTCAAAATATGAGATGACCTATTGTTATGCTGGCTAGATATGTGTGCACAAGACAGGTAGATTTATCTATGGACTGTGCAACATGCATAAGCCAACTCAGACGTTTGGAGACGTCTATGTGATGGATCACATAGCCTCATGATAAATGAGTTCATTCTGTGTGTGTAGCTGAATACAAAAAAATGTGTGTCCAAAAAAACATTGTCAGTTGCCCTTGGGATCTACTGATAGTTAAATGTTTTTCACAAAGTTATGAATAAAAGCGTAATAGCAGCCTTCTGATATATCTAGGAGGATGTTTCCATGAAGGTGGAGCTAGGCTTTTTTTGGAGATGCCCAGCAAGATAACAAGAACAGTTGTCATAAATGGGAAATAAAAGGAAAAAAAAATCTACATGAGTATAGTTAAGCAACAGATTACGTAGTGAGGTTCTGGAGCCTCCCCCCATGGAGATTTTGAATGCCCAATAGGATAAATCTCTAAACAATGTGATCCAAATTCTGTGTTGATCCTGCAGGGCAGGAGGTTGGGCTGGAGATGTCTGAAGGTCCCTTTGAACCCGTGTGCTTCTGCAAGTCTGCGATGCTTGCAGTGAACTCAGTCAAATTCTGCCTCCAAATGTATGCTGTTTCCTACTACAGAAGGTGATGACTGTCCTTCCAGCACAGCTATAGTAAAATTTACCTCTCGATTTATAAAACAAAATAGAAAGCCTTTATCTTGGAGGTTTAAACATGACATTACAGTTAAGTACAGCATTTTTTCAATGGCTTGTAAGATGCACTCTGTTGAGGCGTTGTCTGTGATATAAGGTTCCTTGTCATCACAGAACTCTGAGCATGAGCCTCTACTCTTGTATTAAAATTGTCCTGCTATAACTGGAAAAATTATCTTTCAGTTCACCGTGCCCTTGAATCCTAAACAACTTCACTTTTTGCTTCTCCTGATCCTCTTTGAATTGAGTGGTAGGGGGAGCTGTTGGTTGGAGTTCAGTTCATCCAGTTAATATTGTTTTCCTTTTTTTTTATTATTATTCACTAGAGGACTGGCTGTTTAAATGCTTGAGTGAAAAGACCATTTTTTTCCAGTTACTGTGTTCAGAAAATATTCATTTGGGTACATAAAAGGAGAAACCAGGAAGCATGAACAAGAATGTTCAAGACTTCAACAACTTAATCCTTGGGAAGAAGTAATTAGTAGCATGTATCTATGTAGTATTGGCACAGGTCTTTAAAGGCTTGAGTGCTGTTTTTATAAATGGGATGTAGCCTTGGGATGTAGCCTTGAAATGATACCTTGATAAACTTCATTGTGCAGATCATAAAGTCAGCGGGGTTCATTTGTATTTAGAATTGTGCTCTGTTCCAGCATTTCCAAAGTGTTTGATTTGGCTGCAGTATCCCTCTCAGCTCCCACCCTAGTTCAGATTGTGCTTTTTCTCTTTTCCTTTTCTTGCTGGATGGTGCAGCTGAAGCAGTCCTTCACTTCCCATGCTGGGGTAGGAGCAGAATGACCGAGTTGTTTCTCCCATGGGGAATGGTATGGGAAGGAGTCAGAAATGTCTTTCAAAGAGTCTTTCAAAGTCAGGAGTAATTGATGCTTTTTGAATTCTCCAGACTGTGGTCTGCAGCTTACTAGTAGACATGTTATGTGGTTTTGTCCCCATCTGCTTGTTCCTGGCAATTCCTAGGAGTTCATAGGATCTTCACTGCCAAGAAGAGTCTGATGTCTTTTAGGAAGACCTGGAAACCAGGAGAAGGCGGCCAAGTAATGTCAGTATTCAGAAATTGTAATATAAAGCTCTCATTCAGCTCCTGTTCTGGTGCTGTTTCTAGTGTCTGATGATTTAAAGGCAGGTCTGGAAGAAGCCCGAGAGCAATACCTGAGGAAGACATCTGAACATGTGAGATGTGTCTCACCAGGCTCATGCAAAGGGGGAACAATGGATGTTCAGAGGCTCGTGCCATAGTCAAAGCACTGACCTTTGTTTCAGAGTGCAGATACTTAATGTACTGTGTCCTTATGGCAAGGATCCAAACTGCAGCCACAGCTAGAAACTCAAAAGTGTAGGCGCTTGAGTTCAGATATTTTTTTTACCTAGGCAAAAAAAAAAAAAAGGAAGGAAAAAAGGGCATTTCTCTTGGGTTTCTTTTCCAGCCATTAGAAGTGGTCTGCCTACTCGTGTATTTGTTTCCCACATAGACACAGAAATCATGTGAATTAAGCTCCGAGGGTAAAATCTTCTCGCCAGGATTGCAGCCTGACCCCTGCAGAGGGAGCTGGCGCAGAAGGTTTCCCACATTCTCTTCCCCACTACCTTGGGCTGCTGGCAAGGTTTGGTCTGCGTACAGATGAGCCTTTTCTGTTCCTATTTCCTCAGTTTGAAATGTTGACTCTTTGCTCACAGATAATCTTTTGATCCTTCTTTGTCTGGCCCACAAACTTGTAAATCATGTCATTCATGTCCTCATGGTTGCCAACAGTATTAATGTTTAAAAATAAAGCAAGCCAGTATATTTTCTTATGGCAGACATCCTGGAGCCCTCTGTTTTGGATGTTATAGGCATCATGCTACATAAGGGCCAACAGAAAATTCCTGAGCATAAAGTGATGGAAACAAATTTATATATAAGATATCCAGTTTAAAAAAAGAAAAAAAAATCAGGGTTTTGCAAGTTAGGAAACATTTTGAGGCATCAGATTTTCAAATAAATGGCCCTGATTCAACCAAAACTGCAATGACTCATAATCGTATCAGTATAACATTTCTCCCTCCCACTGGGCTGTTTCGGCTTTTCCAACTGACTAATAAGAGTATCTGACAGTCATCTTTATTTCTGGTATACTGGAAATGTACTCAAGGATTTCCAAAAATATTTTTAGTACCGGCATAGTATTATCAAAGAGCTTGTGGGATCCAGGTGCTGTTTGCTAATTGATTTCTTTTTCCCCACTGTTTAATAAAAACCAACAAAGTATTTGAAATTCATTTCAGTTACTTAAAAGGATTTGTCACTCTGCTGGTGAGACTCAGCTAATTAGTCATGGTTTATTTTCCAGGGAATGTTTCTTTTCAATTTGGCAACAATTTTATCAAAAAAAAAATATGATAACATATTTCTCTGTGCATATCTGAACAGGCACACATGGTTTTAGGTGTGTAAGTCTGGAGTGAACTGGTTGCAATCTGTTGTTGGGTTGCCCTACTCTTCCTGTTGTATACAATTCCACAATTACGTTTTGTTTTTAAAAGCACATATACTTCTCTTGCCTGTAACATGATTTAAGCTGTGCCGGATACAAAGATTCTTGTTTATCGTTATTGGAACTATAAAGTATTAAAAATTACCACTTGCTTTATTCCACTTGTAATGCTGGGGGAAACTGTGGGTGATTGATTAAATGATAATTACATGTGAGCACTCCAGAAGCTTGAAGCCCAAACTGCTCAGGCAGCAGCAGAAAGAGCAATAGGAAGGCAGCGTTGGAAACATCTGGGAGCTTAGAGCAGCAGAACTGCTTGAGGAAAGGGAAAGACAGCTGGGCAGCCTGCTTCTCTGACTAACCTCAATACCTGAGGATATCAGAGGTCTGCGTCTTCTCAGAGAGGACCATTTGGGGCATGAACTCTTCTGATTTCTGGGATGTTAACAGAAAGCCATAATAGCCCTTCTCCTGGCTGTCCCTTCAAATTCAGCATGTCACAGCTGCGGTGCATCCTCTCAGCCCTGTCAAGGAACAGTTTCGGTTGTAGGCTGGTTTTCTGTTCAGCAGCAGAAGGACTGTGTAATGGTTCTTCATTCAGCTGTGGTGGTATTTGGTGAGGCGAGCCTAGCATGGCTGCATAAAACAGGATTTATTTTTCCTTTTATTTTTTTTTAAACACATTCTTACACACTTGGTTTTGCTGCTTTAAAATTGTGCTGTTTACATTGTGAACTCATGCATGCAAATTCACGATATGCAAGCTTTCAGGAGCTTGCAGAACCTTATGTATGTTTATATATTAGATTGGTCTTTAAATACATAAATATGCATTAAGATTTCCAAATGAATTCTTCTCTGTTCAGGGTGCAGAAGACTGTAAACAGCTGTTATGCATCTTTGCATGTCCTGATATTTTCACTTGCATAAATATCTAGCAATGGACTCATAATTAACTAAACTTTCCAGAGTGTGCAAGCTGTTCCTGCACAAGTAAATAATTGCACAGCAAACTTACTAAATGTGCATTTAATTTAACCACTGTATAGTATGTGCACAATTGAGAGTTATAGGAGAAAGGAATATCCCCATGAAAGTTTGTTTCGGAAAGCTGGGATTTGAAGGATAACTAGTTAGTTGAATCAGTCATGAGTTCATCAGATCAAAGCCATACTTGTAGGATGCTTTGATCAATAGCACATAGTTGTGTGCAACAGAGGCTGGAAGAAAATATTGCTGTATTTACTGCAGTTTTTTGTATTCATAGTACCTTGCATTTGCATTCTGGGACTTCATTTCATGTACCCAGAACTTTCAGAAAACTTCAACCCCAGGGAAGATTTTACACAGCTGTGAAAGATGCTTTTTCTGTCTGTGACACCGTGATATGATTCTTGGTTAAAAAGGATTGAAAAGTGAAGGTTATTGAGTGCAATATTCTAATAGTCTAATAGAGCATAGTCTAGTCTGCTTCTGCTTCCAGGTTCTTTCCCTAACATTAGTTGAAAACTTGGGCTGGCCTTTGGCACAAGTGCCCCTCTGCCCATTGTAGATACTTAGTACTACTTTAGACAAGTCACCTCATCTCGACGTTTCAGTTCTTTATTTATGTTACAGGGCTAATATGCTGCTTCTCCCCTTCTTTGACTTCATATCTGTTTTATCTCCATCCAAAAGAGCCCTGAATTGGTCTTTTTTCCCCCCTCTGTGTTTTAAAAAGAACCTTGCTTGGAGGTATTCCCCTCTCAGATGGGGCCCCTAGCTATTACCATAGTAAATCGATCTAACAGTAAATAATCATATTTTAAGCCCACAATCACCTATATTTCTAGAGGATTTTACACGGTATCTGTGCATTCTATAGTGAAAAAAGATCCTTCCTGCAATATTTCAACCGACTTATAAACATCTAATCAAAATTTATGGCAATAACCACAACTCTGGTGTATTCTGAGACCTTTCTGCTGTGAATTCATTCACTTCAGTAGTATTTCAAAGTACGTTTTGCAGAAGTTTTATATACCTTAAAAACAGGTTTTAAATTAAGTATGAAAATAGAATATACAACATATTATATTCAGTTTGGTGTTTTTTTTTTTCTACCAATGCAGTTTCTGTTTCCAGTACATCAGTCTTTTCTGTGACTGTGCATAAGTAATTCAAATGCATTGTTGGGAGGCTAGATGCTTTAATGTTCTTGACAAAGCCTTTGGCGATGGACCAGCATCTGATCAGATGTGGGGAGCGTGTCTGCCAAAGCAACACCAGGGAGGCAGGTTTATCACTGCTGGCCACTTGACCCTGAAGGCACACACTGGCAGTGTTGCAATGACAGCAGCTACCAGGGCAGCTCATGTGCTCAAGAATATGCTGGGGAATTTCCAGCAAGCTTTGAATAGGTAGAGCAAGTCATCAAGTTAAAAATATTTAGGTTTTTAGTTAAACTCTACACGGACTGGTGTGGCGAGTAAAGAATCCTGCCCACCAGCAGGGCTTTCCCCAGAGGATGACAGACTGCATGAGTGATGGCAGGAGCTGATGTATAGATGAGCTTTGTCCTCCCATGGAGAAGGCAGGCAGGTCCTTCCCCTCAGCTGGTTGTCATCCATGTGACTCCTGGTCACACTCCTTCCTTCTGAAGGGTGTGTGGTGAAAAATAGTACGACAATGTCATCGAGGCTTGTTTGTTATTATCACTGAATAAATGAAAGAACAACAAAATAAACTATTTTAAAAAATGAATTCTTTTTTTCCCCCAGGCTTAATTAACCAATCAAATCTAACTTCGTTTTCTCTTCTTGTTTAACCCCAAACATAGACAAGCAGGTGCAATCTGTAGGGTAGATGAATTCTGGTTTCCACTGGCATCAGTGAAACTTCTATTAATTTAGTGAAGATACCATATGGTCTATAGCTCTTTGCTTTTCTTCTTAAATAATGTCATTTCAAAAGAACAATGAGGATTTCAAATGTATGGAAGACAGTTTAGAGAACTGAAGGAGTAAAGCGTTTAATGAATTGTAATGTAAAACTGAAGAAAAATGATAAGTTGGGCGTGCATTGTATATGAAACTTCTTTAAAAAAATAACTTTTCCTAAATTATAGCAAAAATGTATCATGAAACTCAAAAACCTGTAATCCTTTTTTTGTCAAGATTTGTATGGCAACAAAACTAGAGTTTTAAATTCAGGAATTTTGTCCTTCATTCCCCCTGCCTTTCCTCCTCAAACTTCAAAACACATTGGGAAATTTCAGACAGATTTAGCAGAACAGCAGAAGTCTGTAATTCATGACAAAAAGTCTGCAGTGCAGGCAGTGACTGTGTGATAGCTTGGCTTCCTAATTGCTTACTTTGCATTTGTAAAGCATTGGCATTTGTAAAGCTATTAAGTGTTAATTTTGCTATATGATTTGAATGTGTTCATTTTTCAAACAGAAATTAATTTTCCCAGGGCTTTTTTAAAGCACATAGGAACACACATGCCAAAGTAGTATGTACTGTTTGATACACATAGAATAGAAACTAACTTTGAAAAAAAATGTATAAGCATATACACATATATATATTTTCTTGCAAGGTGGGACCTCTGTTTCTGTTTGCTCACAGTATTGGGAATATGTATGTTTTAAAACCTAAAAAAATATTGTGAGGAGTCATATATATGAAGAAAGTATTAATTCTGTCAATTTGTTTTCTTGAATCTTTGGTAGAGAATCATCCTGCCTTCTGTTGGCTCTGAAGTACACTGCAAACTCAGAAATTCATACCAGTTAACAACCTGAATTTACCTTGCTTGCCTATATAAGTTCTGCCCTGCCTCTTCCTGCTCCTGAGAACAGTTTGCAGGTGTTCCTTCATGCTAATCATTAAAGAGAAAAAAATATGCTTCATTTCTTCTCACCTAGGTGTTAGTCAATTTGAATAGCAGATCACTATTGTACGCATAGTTCCTAACTCAGTTTTAAGTGCTCTTCATTCTCATCTGTAACACAGTTTTTTTTTCTTGAAGAGCATTGTTTAGGTATTCTTTTCTGATTTAGTAGAGTAGCTCAGTCTTCAAGGAGTTAATTTTAATGTCATTATGAATACTTTGAAACAAAGGGTTTGAAGTTTTTTTCCTTAGATTTTAAGAATTTGCTCTTTATTAAAAGAATATATTTTTTACACAATAGGCATTCTACATAGCATTTGTGTCATAAATATCTAACAGAGAGTCCCAGTCACTGATTTGCATAGTTTCAGCCAAAACATTTCCAAATTTGGTACTGATATTACTGAGTGGTATCACTCTCTCTTATAAAAATATTTTGTTGCTACCAAATAGCGTACTCCTTATATTGCACAGTTTCCTTGTGGAAGCTTCTGTCTTTCCTACTCTTAATTGTATGATGGTTTTCTAAACTATTGCTGATAAACTGGACTGTAGTGAAAGGTTTAATGACTGATATATAGTAAGATACAGTATTACTTTATGTTAATATAGATTATACATGTAAATTTTTAATACTAATGATGATCCACAGAATGACTAGACAAAATAATACACAGTAAGAGGAAGTACTTATGCTTTATTTTTACTTCTTACATGTGTTTCTCTAAAGCTCAAGTTATCCCTTGACTATTGGAAGACAATCTGTTAATTGAAACCTAGGGTACTTTTTTCTTTCTCAAGGCCCAATTTAGACTAGATTTCAAAAACTAAATAAACAGCAGTCTGCCTGCCCATTAAAAAGGAGTGTGTCAGGTTTCTGTGTATTTAAGTCTTTTAAATAATCTCCACTTAACCGTTCAGGAAGGACCATGTAATCTTTAAGGACTTACATTGTCATCGCCTTTTGGCCTGTAGTGATGGAGATGCGCTTGGGTGTTGCCAGGTGGGAAGGATTTGCTCACTGAAGTACAGCTGCAGGTAAATCACCAGTGGGTAATGTATGCTGCACTGTGTGAAATACAAACATTTAAAAATAGTGAGGGAAAGGTTTTGTCTATACTGACCAAAACCCATAACAGATGTGCTGAGTGGTTAAATACATGTTTTAAGTGGAATAAGCTGTCATTCTACAACTTGACTGTATTACAAAGTTTTCTGTAGTAAAGGCATTGCAAACGTTAGTGTATAGAAGATGTGCCTTACCCCGTGCATTTCAGCTTTGCACTACTCAGTTCCCTGAACCCCAAGGATAGGCAGGACTCTCCTGCCGTTGTGCTCCTGCTGCCTGTGGCAGCCACTCCAGGTCATCTGGATCAGGAATGACACTAGAGGTTTATAAGTAGAAAGCCCTGTACAGGGTGGATTTTGGAGCGTGCTGGGAAAAGAGCCTGGAGCAGGGAAGTTTAACAGATCCTGCTGTGCACAAGGAGAAACTGGGAGAGTTGGATGTAGCGAGGTGTTTGAAGGATGGGACCTACATGGTGGAGGTATCACAGTGATCATCTGGGCAGGGACACTGGCATGTGACTGAAAGCTGTAGGATTGCAGCTTGGGGCTGGCTGGTAATGTATGCTGGGACAGGAGAGAAATCCACTGCAGCACTTCACTGCAGGTGAAGCATAGAGTAGCAGTGCGTGGATGGCTGTAAGTGCCGTGCAAGGCTAGCCACTACTTATGGATGGAGGTAATGTCACGGGTAATGTCAGATCAGCAGCCAAGACAAGTGGCTCCTCCTTACTTTCAGTCTTCTAGAGCCGCACTTCTTCCTTGGTGGATCAGTAGTGACCTGCTGTACATCTTACCAGAACTTGTGAAATGGAAAATCCAGCATGTGGCTGCAGTGTGAATCAGAGGAAAACCTGTAAAGAAATGTCAAGAGGCTGTAAAGAAATGTCCTTATATCTACATTGCTATTCTGTGCAAAGAATAAGGTGTGAGTGAAGACTACATAATAATCAAAGAGGAGAGAGTAAAAGACGTAACAGAGGAATGATTACTGTGAGCCAGCAATCACACTCTGTTCATTACACTCTGTTGAAAACACCAGCACGTAGAGGTGTGGTTAAAGATTCAGTTACAGCAGCCATGCACAAGGATGTTAAAATGAGTTGCGCCATTGAGATTAATCTGGTATTTCCTGCCTTTCTAATAAGACCATTTAAAGTTAGTTTGAGTTGCTGCATACATGTGGTCACATACTGGTGCACAGGCGTGGATCATTGTATCACTGTATCTGTGTTGAATCACTATCAATCATTAGCATTTCGTGTGCTAAAACCAAAGAATAATCACAGGCTCAAAGTCTCCAGAGAAAATTAAAGAATTTTTGTGTACACTGACCCCATGGAATTTTTACTCTTGCAATGGTTTTAATATATTGGAAGGTGTGTCTGGCTCAAGATGTTGAGCTGAAAATAGTTGGAGGCTGGGACGACAGAATGTTTGTTCTGTTCTTACTATTTTCTAGGTACCTGTGCATGAGTCACTGCATCAGGCTGGGTACAGGGCTAAATGAACCTCTGCTCTGACCCCGGGGCATCCATTGCTATGTCAGCGTAACTGAATAGTGCCAAGTAAATAAAGGAAAATTAACTGAAATGTTTTTGAAGTTTTAATGACAACACTACTGATATCTTAAAAATTAAGATACCCCGATAAGATCTCTTTATGTTTTGTCGAAGTTAAGTAGAGCATCTTGCATTTCTTTTACAAGAGTCAAATAATAATACGGTGTTTTAATTTTATTGTGTTTTTGAAAAAGATATACCTAAAAGGAGGAAGATTTGAGAGAGCATTCAAATATTTGTGAAAGGGTCTGGAAAGAGCAGTCTTTGGAGACAGTGCTGCAGGGCTTAGGCTGCTCTGTTGGTGTTGCTGGCTCTGCTTTGCCATGAGGGAATATTAGGTGCAGTCAGTCAGGCAGATGGTCACTGAGGTATTTTTGGCTTTTTGGGAGAGTACTTTAGATCCAGAGTCAAGTCTTTGCAAGTGGGGAATTTCTTTGAATGTTTGGCACTTTACTAATTTAAAAATAGCTAAACTGAGGGTTTGGGTTTTTTTTTTTTCCCCTTAAATGTTCACCGAAAAAATTGCTGCTGAACTGAGTCTTTACATGCCATATTTCAGCCCCAAGCTTATTTTTACAGAGGAGTAATAAACCTCTGGAAATGGGGTTTTTATAATGGAAAATGCAACTTACCCTGAAGTAGAAAAGCGCACCTTACAATAACACATATGTGAAACCTACAAAATCCCTCGCTCCCAAGGGTGATGTTATAGTGAAAAGGAGTGTAATAACAGTTTAATTTATCATAAATACGTAACATATTTTATGATTATTTGATTGTGTTGAAAAATTTCACCTTTTAGATTTTAATAATGCAACCTACTGGTAAACTTATTGCAGTTGGCTTTCTTTCCCTTTGACTAGAGATCTCAGCAGAATGAAGCATAAATGGCTTAGTTTTAGAAGCTGGTTAATAAAAAATAGATTTCCTTTCCCTTTGACTTGTTTATGGAGCTGAAAAATGACTAGGCAGGTCACTGGTGTGTGGCAGAGCTAATTTCTACAGTTCTTCAGCTGGCAATGAGTAATAATCCGTTTTCCTTCATGAATGTGAAATGCAATAAATGATTTAAGATACGTATATCAAAACCAGGAAAATTCCCATATTCTGCAGAACAGAAGGAACATATAAATGTGGACTGTGCTATCTTTTGGGCAGATAGGTCACCAGGGATGCCCTGTACCAGGGATAGATCAGTCTTGCTTTCTTAGTTTGCAGTGGAATGGTGAGAGCTGTGTTTCTTGGCCATACTCAGCCTAAACTGAAGTGACATCAAGGACTGACACACATCAAAGCAGAATTCATATAGACAGTTTCCTTTCCCAGTAACCAACCTAACATTTGTGATACTTTCCTAATGAAGTAAGGATATTGAATTTTCAGCTTTGTTTATCTTCCCATTCTGTATAATTTATAAATTAAAAAGTGAGAAGTTGAAGTTTTTATTTTACAGTACACTGTTACGTTTCACTATTATGTTGGTCTTCTCTAAGTTGTAATAATTTAGAAGGAAAAAAAGTGTTATTTGACTTGATTTGTTTTTAGGAACCGTTAGGATTGTTTCAATTAAACTCGGGTAGACTTTTGCATCAAGCATATGTTCTACACTGACCCTGTATACAGATAATAATGATAAAATGCTCAGTAGGTAAAGTTACGGTGCTTATAAATGAAACTTATTACTGGATGCCAAGCCCTTTAAACTTAGAAAAAGTTATCTAAAATGACTTGAATAAACACAATACTTTTGAATTAAAAATCCTGTTGAGCATCTAGAGAACCAGAAAGAAATGGTATTGTTTGTTCTTTTTAAACCATTCTGCTGAGACCCCTTTCCTGAGAAGCCAGGAATCTCTCTAAGAGATTCTTAAAATGCCATTCCTACAAAATGTGAATGCAAACTGATTTTTATTATTTTTATTGGATTGTGAATTGGATTGATGAGTAGTAACAGAGTATGTGCTTGATGTATAGACGTGTAACCAAGCGAATGATAAGTTAGATGTTACAAGAATGTCACATAATTGGATTTTTGTTGTAAAACATTGTTTTAGTCTGCACCTGTAAATGATTTTGATCGCTTTTCCTCCATAATAATGAAATGAAAATTACAGTAGATAAAAATAACGTGAAGTCAGAATGTTTCCAATTAGGGTTTATAGTCTATGTCTGAAAATGTTTGGCCTTTGGGCTTTCAAAGTGTTTTTTTGGTTTGTTTGTTGTTTTGTTTTGCTTTGTTTGTTTTTGGTTTTGAGGTTTTTTTGTTGTTTTTACTATGGTAATCACTTCCTTTCTCCCTTGACTCCTACAAATATTGATTTTACTGTAATTCTCACAAACAGAGACACAAAGAATTTACTAAGAAAGCTGAGTGACTAGACAGAAGCTAGATATTTTTTTTTTTAAAATATTCTGGAGGACTCTCTGAGTGTGCCATAGAGCCCACAGCTATTTCTTTAGTCAGTTTGTGATCAGGTAAGGGAGCACAAGTGAGTTGTTGGGCAATATTTCACTTGGTATTTCTTTTCAGTGGGAATGGATCGTGGTCTCTTGAAAAGTAATCTTTTAGAAAACAATGCACAGTAAGCCTGAAAAACTAAATTGTAACTTGGACTGACAAAAATCACAGCAGTTTGGAAAATGCTAATAATGATTCTTTAAAATTGCTTGAGAGTTCATCATTGCCTAATGCTTATCAAGTCTAAAGCTTGTCATTATCGATTGCAAAGGCAGAAAGCTGGGGGAAAGGGATAGAATGGGGAAGGAAAAAACAAGTTGAGATTCCTGTGCAATAGAATCACTTCAAAGCCGACTCTAGGAAAACTGTTTAATCTTGTACTGATACTGGAATTTGTGGTACAAAAATTTTCTCTTTTTTATCATTTAAAAAATTGGTACTTTTTGATCAATAATGTTTATATAAAATACAAATTATTGTCTCTGAGTTTAGTGTACCTTCTCTTCATTAAGTGGACTGGAGCATAAGAAATTACCTAAACCTGCATTCAGGGTGTTTCCAGGACTTGATTAAGGCTATTAATTAGCTCCTGTAAATTGTTTACACTCAATTGTTTATTATTATATTTTTCATAATATCAGCATCTTTTGATACCCTGGATAATTTTTGACCCAAAGGCAAGGTGGAACTGCAGTAGTCAAACTGAGCTGTGCCTTGAAGGTCTCCTGTAAATGCAGCTGTGTGCTCAGTTGTAAACCTGTAGTGCCAGGGATTAGGATATTCTGCAGCACCTGCATCCCTATGGCAGAAGGATGTTATGTAAACTCAAACTCTTTTCCATTTATCATTTAGTTTCATCCCATTTCTATAGGCCCTCTTTTTTTCCAAGTCCTTCCATTATGCCCTAAGCAATTTATGAATTATTTTCTTGCTCTTAGCTCCCCTTTTCTCATCCTCTTCAGATTCGACCTTTCTTCATGGAATTAAAGCAGACAGATTATTTGAAGTTCCAGGCTTGAAGTTCCAGCCACATCCCGCAAACTTTGAGTTTCTCCTTTTACTTTCTACCACTTCTCCATGGCATCTACTACTAGTTATGATACTTTCTTTCTTTGCTCAACAGCTTTCTTTACTAGCTTGTTACACTTTCAGATGGACATCTTTATGCTTTCTCATGATATTTGTCATATTTAGGAAATCCTGTATTCACCTGCAAAATTGTGTAGTGCCCATAAAAACTTAGCACTGGTTAGTTTGATGGATATGAGTTAGTGCCTATTATAGCTGATGATTGATATTGTCTGTGATTTCTTTCCTGACAATATGCATTAGACTTTCTCGTTTTATAATTATTATAAATAACTTATAAATCTCAGCTCTCAGAGGTGGATATATTTTTATTGTTCGTTTTTTTTGTTCAAGTCTTAATGGGAATATTGGTCAGTGCTTGGGAGCTGTGATTGTCAATGGTAGTGCCAAAAAAAAATTTATACTTTGGTGTGTACCTCCCAGTCCAGATCTACATAAACATAGCTGTTTTGCACTTTATGTATTCCTGAAAATGGTTTGAAAGCTGATACATTCTTATGTGGTTTCTAAGTAATTACTGAAAAACAAGATAATGTTATTTGACCTCATTATTTCTTTGGTGCAGCATCATGAAATAAATTGAAAACTATTGCACCATACTTCATACATTGATTAACCTATACTGAATATCTTGAATTCTGCCATTACTTTCTGTCTCCCCTTTGGGAGGAAATATTAGAATGAAAGCCTTTATTTTTTTTCCTTTATCCCCCTCACTCTCCTTCCCTTAACAAATAATTAGTTTGTATCCGGAGTTGTCTTTGGCAGGTCTACTGTCAGGTATAAAATTGATTATTTTTTTCTTAAATAATGCATTTTGATTTTTCTCCTACTACTCGACTTTTAATAGGTCAGATCAAAACTCTGGCTAGCAATTTTGTGGAAATAGTTTCTGTATTTTGTGAAAAGCTCTTGTAAGCAATCAAAATATTGTACAAGGCTGGAACTTTACCTAGTTGTTAATTGGCAGGTTAAACTTTTATGGGTTTCTGGTACCCTGGTGATACATGACTATTAAAAATTGCAGGTGGTTTAGGGGAAAGGGGGAGGTGAGTTCCTGTGCTAGTAATATATCATAAAACTATATATATCATGTGCCTGTTGTGAAAGTGGAGACTTTAATACTTTTTCACAATATAAGCTGATTAAAGAATCTTTATGGATCTTATTAACTAAAGTTTTTTTCTGTGAACACTGGAAAATATAACGCTTATTGATAAGAACAGCAAAAATAATTAGCCTCTGTGGTGCCTCCTTTGGTTTGACAAAAGCAGTGTGGTATCAAAAATGCTTATTTGTTCTGAGCTTAAGTTTGTCCTTTTGCACAAAATTCCGTTGATGATTTGGCCATTTTCTTTAATTCTGTCACAATCAACCATAGGAAGTGAAAAGGTAGGGTTGTTGCATGCTCCAACTACAATAAAATACTACAATGTGTTTCACAGAGTCACAAAATCATGGAATTGTCGAGTTTGGAAAGGACCTCTGGAGATCATACACTCGCACCTCTGGGCACAGTCCAATCAGGTTTTGGATATGTCCCTAGATGGGGACTCCACTACCTCTGTGGACACCATGTTCCAGTGTTTAACTACCCTCACAGTGAAAAAAGTCTTTACTTATATTTAAATGGAACTGCCTGTACTTCAATTTGTGCCTATTGCCTCTTGTACTTTTCCTGGATACAACTGAGGAGGGTCTGTCTCCATCTTCTTTCCGGCACCATTCCCAGTCAGACATTTTGTATACATTGATAAGATTCCGCCAAGACATCCCATCTCCAGGCTCAACAGTTCCAGCTGTCTCAGCCTCTCATATGAGAGGCTCTAGTCCCTACGTTGTCTTTTTTAGACCTTTGCTAGATTTGTTCCAGTATGTCCATGTCTCTCCTGTACTGAGGAACTTTATCCCCAGAACTGCACGCAGCCTTCCAAATGTGTCTCGGCAGCGTGGAACAGAGTGAAAGGATCACCTCTCTCAACATTGTCCAGCTACCTCAGCACTCCTGGGTATATCCTATCAGGTCTTATGCTTATGTTTAACCTTTCCCTAACCTGATCTTCCTCTATGGATGGTCAATCTTCAGTGCTCCAAACTTTCCCACTATTCTCAGTGGCCTGGGATTCTTGCAGACAAATCTTACCAAAGAAGAAGGCATTGAGTACCTTGACCTTTTCCATGTCCTTTGATATCAAGTTGCCTGCCCTGTTCACCTGTGGGCCCACATCTTCCCAAATCTCCCTTTTGGGGCTGATATCTCAGTAGTCAGTCTTATCGTTGCCTTTCATGTGCCATGTCAGATTTAACTCCGAGTGGGCTTTGGCTTATTTAACCCCACCTATGCATGCTTGGATAATGTCTCTGTATTCCTCCAGAGTCTTCTGTCTCTGCTTCCACCTCTGTTTTGCTTCCTTTTCATATTTGAGTTTTGTCAGGAGATCCCTGTTCATCCATGCAGGCCTCCTCCTGCCTTTGCTTGGCCTTCTGCCCCTGAACTGGACTGTACCTGAGCATGGAGGAGCTGATCCTTGAAAATCAATCAGCTTTCTTGGACCCCTTTTCTCTTCAATACTATGTCCCATGGGATTCTTCCAGGCAAGCCCCTGAATGGGCCAAACTCTCTTCTCCTGAAGTCCAAGGTTGTAATTCTGCCTGTTGGCCTTGTTCCCTCCTCTCAGGATCCTGAACTCCCCAATGTCATAGATACTGCAGCCAAGGCTGCCCACAGCCTTCACCTTCTCCACCAGTTCTTTCTTGCTTGTAAGTACGGGGTACAGCAGAGCACCTGCCTTTGTCCATGCCTCAGTTGCCTGTTTTAGGAAGTGACCAGCAATGCCCTCTAGAAACCTGCTGAACTGCTTGTGCTCTGCTGGGTTGTACTTCCAGCAGATAACATGTGGTTGGAGTCCTGTCCCTTGAGGATCAGCACGTGTGAATGTGAGGCTTCTTCAGCTGTGCAAAGAAGGCCTTATCTGCTTCAACTGATGATTCTAGAACCTCTTTTGTTTTGCTTGAAATGGACAGAGCGTTAACACTTCATTTAGCTTTGTCTGTCAGACAGATTTTATGTCCCTTGCAGTATTAAATGAAGGACAAAAATATTGAATACTGTTTGGAATTACTTATTGGGCCATCTTCCAAATGAAATGTTGTTTCTTAATACTGTTTAATGACAATTTCCCATTAAGAGACAGTTTTGTGTCTGTTGTGCAGTGTTTAATTAATTTAATATGTACTTTATTACTAACAAAGTAATGACATTCAGTCAGATGTATTGATTTTAATTAAAATTGAACAACGATAAGCATTCAAGTACTTAAAAAATGTAAATATTTTCCCACTCAGGATTCTATCGTATCTAGTATGTGAGTAGTAGATTTCATTCTTATCTAAGGTAGATATCCTTAGAGATATTTCTTCTATTATGTATCATAGGCACTCAGCGAAAAATATCCCACACTTTTTTTTTTAGAGACTTGCTTTATTTTCTAATAAACATGTTGTTCCTGGTATCAAAACCAGAAGAAGGTCATGTGGAGGCTTGTTTGGAATGGTCCAAAAAGTCCAGAATGGTCTTTCTAATATATGCCGTACTTCAGAGGAAAGTTAGGTGGTTAGTGGCAAAGGCTGAAGAAGTTTATGGTTGGATTTTTAGCACATTCTTGTTCTGTTGTGTTAGTCCTGGGGCTGCACAGTCTCTTTAGTAGACCACAGGATGTTTCTGCTTGTGAAGAAGCTACACCAGGAAGTGAAACACGGCACCGAGCTCTGAAACTTGAAGCAATCTAGCCTGGTCACAGCTATGTTGAGCCCTGCTCTTCCGATTTTATCGATTTCTGAAACCGAGAGAGGCAGGACCTCTGTAAAATTTTTCATTGAGATGTTTTGGCCTTCTTGTTGTCCCTTCAGGGCTTTTTTGATGTAGAAGTACCCCAGGTTGTATGAGATGGCTGAATGAAAAGCAGTCTTGCCAAGTGTAAGGGTTTGTCTTTGTCTCCTTGTATAGGGAAAATGTCTTCAAAGTCAGGAAAAGGGTTTCATACATATGTGCATACATAGGCATACATATTCATCAGGATAGCCTTTTTCTAAAAAAATTGTTTGATTTGCATGTGTATTTGTTTCTTCCTTCCCTAAAGACATTGAAGTAAGCACCCAAAAATCCTAACATCTGGTCTTGAAATCCTTGTGGTTATTTGTACATGTCACTTTGCCTGTCATAATTTCTATGAATTAATTCACTTTTCCGATCAATCTAGAGACAGTGTCACTGGAGTTTTCTTATTGGGAAGACATTTCATGTCACTGGGCAGCTGTGAAATTCAGTCTGTTCCTTCTTGGCTGTACTAAAACTCTAATGATGAATATTGGAAACAACTAGGCAGGAACATGGAATGTGAAGCATGGCAATTCAAGAATGAAATAAAAATATTTTGATAGAAATATCAAGTTGTTTTGGTTATTGGAAAGATCTTGATTTTTTCTTCTTTTTGAAGATTTTATTATTACAAATATGTCAAAGACAAACTGTATGTTTCCAAATACCTTTTGAAAACCAAAAAATTGATCATTTTCATTTAAAATAGCTTTATTTATAAAGCATAGTTTTCTCTCTTGTACAATTCAAATGCAAAATTAATATCTTGCATTCATCATTTTAATGTTGCTTAGTAATTTAAAATTCAATGTCTACAAACCAAAAAAAACCAAGATTGCGCAAAACGTGTCTGTGAGCTGTCACTGTATTCAAAGAAGAGCCCTTGTGCGTTAGCACAAAGAATTATGCAAAACATACCTATGTATTATTTCTTGTTCTGTGATCTTCATAGAACTTCAGAAAAGCTAATGCAAGAAATGCAATTAAAAAATGCAAATATTTAAGGTAGAAAACCAACATTTCAATACAGAATGTTTGTGAACAACTGTGAAGATACAAAAATATACAGAATTATCATATTGAAAAAAGATTAGTTGCAAGGGTGGCCCTCAAAGGTACGTGTTTCTTCATATAAACAGAAATTTGAGCATATTATTTTTCCTTCAGTAAGAAATTTTATACTTTTCATGCCATGGAAATAAGAACTCCCAATATTACATGAATGGGTTCCAGAAATTTCAAAGCGTGCCACCAATGAAGCACTGACTTTCAGACACAGAAAGAATAAAGTGGCTATTCAAAAACTGCACGCTCCTCAGCTATATTTAATAATAGAAAATAAAGTATCACTTTTACATTTATTCCATAGGGTCTTATGCCAGAAAACACTTCCATGATTAGAACTCAAAAGCACTGCTTATATGCATAAAGGTGCTTACGGGAGAGAGTGTTTCCAAGAACTGTATTTGCTATCTCTATATTTGAAAAGTTGCAAGAGTTCAATTTATTCATTTTTAAATTGCTCTTATAAAAGCCATGCAAATGCACCTAAAGCCTGCTTAGCTTAATTAAATAATTATTGATGCAACTTTGTTATAAAAGAATTTTAATATGAGCATTAGATTAATATTTTATTTAAACAATTTAAGTATTTATTAAACAAGTATTAAGTGAGAATGAGTTATCTTTGTTATTTGCATGAGTTTTACCAGATTTATAAGACTTGGGTTTTTTTTTTCTCCTTTATAACTAGTTATTTCATATAAAATCCAGGATTTACAAAAAGAAACATGTATTCCATGTATGCTCGCTTTCACTTACTATATGTTGAAATCATCAGGCCTGTAAAAGAACTAGTGATTATTTTGGATATGGCTGGCATTGAAATGAGAGTTAAAGATCTAGGATCCTTATAAGTGCTATAATTTGAGCAGTAAAATATGCTCCTTGAATGATAAATGGCTGTGTAGANTTGGCTTTTATGGCTGAGCTGATGTCACATGGTATGGAACAGCCAATCCGGGTCAGCTGTCCTGGCTCCGCCCCCTCCCAGGATGTGTTATAAACACCCTGCTGGCTGCCAGGGCAGCACTCAGCACTGTGAGGGTTGCTGGGGGGGGGTACTGGCTCCATCTCAGCCAGACCCAATACAGTAGAATATGAAGAATTAGTGTGTTTGTATCTTGTTCTTTCAGTAATAGCTTTCAGCTTGTTGTCCTTTGGGTTCCCTGCAGCACCAGCATTATAATTTTAATAGTATGTAAAATCCGTTCTTCATTACAGGGAAGCTCTTAGGTAAGTGCAATGACATCTGCACATTACTGGCAATGAACACCAAGCAAATCTGTAATGAAGGAGAACTTCATGTGCTACTGCACATCAGTGATCCTGGCTTTTTTCCCTAATTTGTTTTGCTGTATGCATTTTCAGCATCAAGTTCTTAATGCTCTTTTTTTGTCATACCCATATAGAAATGACTGTTATACTTTCACATCTTAATGCTGTTAATTTAAATGGGATGTGAGCCAAGTTCTTAGCTCCTTTGTTCAGGTTGTTCCCTCCTGTTCATAACAAACAATGCCATTTTTACCTGGTGGAGTGAAATACTAGGAGACCGAGGGAAGAGTAATGTCAGTCATCAGGGTTTTCTGTGTTTGCTGTTCTGTTCTGCTCGGTGCTAGAGTTATGTACAAAATAAGTCGTGCGTCTCACTTGTACATCTGCTGATCCAGCCGAGGAATATGCACAATTTCTGCGGAGACCTCCATGCTGCCCACTCTTCCACCGTCTGCTAAAGTGTTGTTAAGTGCCTGCTGCTAAAGTGTTGGAAATGGAGGTACATGATTCTCCTCCTCTTTGAGAAAAGCTAGAGTAAGTAAACACGTAAGACACGGCTGTCATCTGGCTCCTGTCATTGAGGTCAGCTCAATCTGAGTGAACTGAACGTGCATTCATTCCATGTAATGGCTTCAGCACTGCTCAGTTTTGGTTTTAATGTGCTTACAAAGCAGGAATATGCCTGGCTAGTGATAACTTTGTCTCCTGAGACAGAAGAATGAGTTAAAAAAGTGGCATTAAGATGCACAGTACACAATTAGTCTCATATCATTTTATCCATCGGAAAATTAGGCATCTACTCCAGGATAGTCCACTATGGTTTCCTTCACTACTCGGCTGAAACTGGTGATCTGAATTGCACTCTGAGGGTGCCCGCCCCAGCTGCCTTTCTGCTTACTGGTGAAGGCAGGCAGTCAGCTTTGTGGTCACCCTTTTAAAATATAAAATGTGTGTGTAATTCTCTGGTAATATCACTATAAATGTCCTATGATATGCTTTCATCCCCTTAATTTTCTGACACTACGTGGTTCTTTGTTACCAGCACAAGAGATACTCAGATAGTGACTCTGGAGATCCACTTTTTAACTCTATGCAACTCGCTAATAAACACTGAAACTTCTATGAAGAAAGTAAAGAAATTACACACATTCACTGTAGTAGTGCTAGGTCCTTAAGATTTTTCAAGCAGATTGGACTGTGGTCTGCTGAGAAAAAGACAAAGGATCTCTGCATCATAGCTATATTGTTAGGGAGTACTTTGAACAGAAGAACACATTAAAGGGGCACGGCTGTGATGGAGATCTTAGTCCTGAGTCTTGATAGTCTCAAATTTTTCACAATAAACTCATGTCTGGCATTCCTATTTGTATCTTTAGAAAACCACCTTTCAATTGCCGCCTGTATTTTGGTACCTCTAGGCAGTTATGTATTATATTAAATGCTAGAAGAAATGTTGGATAAGGCCACTGACATTCTGACAATCTTGGAAGAGGAGAGCTCTTATGAAATTTAATATCCTTACCCCAGAACAGGAAAAATAATCTTACAGGTTTCAGTAGATGGATGGATGTATACACTATTTTATTTTTCTATATCAGGCTCAAGAGTCCTAACTGTCATTAATCATTTCAGAATCTCTCCATTGCTATTTTTAGGAGCATAAAGAATTTTAATATTATAACATGATCTGTGCTAGAAAGAGGTCAAATAATGGTCTGCAGTAGAGATTTGCTGCTGGAAATAGATTGGTATAAAGTCGAAAGTAACTTTATAGCACAGGACTGCTGGGTGGTGTGCAGTAATTTAATAAATTACAACAGATTTAAGCTGCTGGAACATTTTTATTAATACTCCTATTTGTTTTTACAATCCAGTTACCTCAGAACACAGCAGTTTATTCAAAACAGGTATCTTGGATTTAATTTCTAAAAATATTTTGCTATTTTTTACGAATGTTTAAACCCAGAGGCTCTGTGTGCTAAAAACAAAACATAGACATTTTAATGGCTTTCTCACTTTTTGTCACCTCTTACAAGACTGTGTGTGTTGTACCAGATCACTGAATGAAGGCAGCTCAGATTAGGAGCTGAGGCACCAAGTGCTGCTTCATCTGTGGGAACTGGTCTTTGCAGGACCATGTACAAGATGTGAGGAGCTCCACTGATGCCTCTCGTTTGCATGCAGGTGTGTACATTTCTTAAGAAATGAACATCAGCCAGTGACAAATTTAGAGCTCTTGCTTTTATGAACTTACTGAAGAGCGTCCTGCATGTAAAACAATATAAATATTATAAATAATATGGTGAGACTAAGCACTTTCTGATGATCTCTTAAGGCCAAGGTTAGTTTTTTAAAAACATCACGAGCTTAAATTTGAGGATAAAGACATCTTTTCAATGCAGAGGTTTACTGCAGAAAACCTGTTTTTAACCAAAGCATTACAAGTTTACTACATCCCCAGGTACTTTTTGTGCAATTTATCACAAATACAAAACCGTCTCGTAGAGATACAAAACATGCAGCCTAAGTTACTGGCTTGCTAATAGATATCTTTTGGGTTTTGGATCAGTCCAGATGCCCTGCTTGCTGCCTCTTCTTTTAATCCATCTTTTTTGCTTCAGTACTAATCCTGTTACTTCTGTCATGTTGCTATAAGAGGCAGCAGAGTCTTCTAGAGTTCATTGGAGCTGGGTTCAGGCTTATGTCTATGCGAGTCGAATACACAACAAGATTCAGAAAGAAAAAAGAATAATCTGTTCATATTGTTATTACTTTTATCATCTTTATTATATGGATGGTAGTTAAGCACACAGATGCACCTAATTTCTTTAACAGGTAAATCAAAGGCATTTTCTCCTTGAATACAGTCCTTGGAGAATCTGTCTTTTTGCTAACATAATGAAAAACAGAACAATACTGGAAGGGTGATGGATACACCTGCACATGGATATAGACAGAGCTTTAACATGTCTCACGTGTTGAAAAAGCATTTTCTTGACCAGTATGTATTCATAATGTGTAAAATATAAGTAAAATGCAGCTATACACATTTTTCATGTGATGAAGTTAAATGTCATAAGTGAATATGGCTTGAGATCCTGCACAAATTCAGGGGCTGATTTAGGAATTGTTTTTCTGGAAGATGGTATTTTTCTCTTTTGATTTCTCACTAAAGCAGTGTTTGGTCCCAGCATTACAGCTGCAGTTCTTCTGGACATGTTTTAGCTGTGCTGTAAAACGGAAACAAGGTGATAAATATTTGGGACAGAAGTTGAAATCCTGACATAGTAATGTCAATAGCAGAACTCCATTAACTTCAATGGGACCAGGGGTCTGAATCATCATCTTGGAACTTTGATCAAGAGACATGACATTTAGCCCTGTTTTCATAGTAGGTAGAGCTACTAAGAAAGGTGATTCCTTGTCATTAATTGTTTGGAGCACTGTTCAATGCTCATAGCTTGGAAAAGGTTATGTATGTAGGTGTTTGAAGGATCATATTGAAGTCTTTTTATATGTCATGTTTTGAGGTCTTTTACTGAAATATCTCACGGGGAAGAGACAGAAAGTTGTTCATTGTTCCCCATAATGTTAGCAGCCTATAACTGCTATGGTATGTATTCATTAACATACAGAAATAGTATTTTAGACTTAAGTAGATGTGTTTGGGGTTTTGTTTGTTTGCTTGATTGGTTGCTTTTTGGGTTTTTTGTTTTTTTTTTTTTTTGTTTTTTTTTTTNTTTTTTGTTTTTTTTTTTGCTGCTAGAATCTGATATATTACTGCTTTCAAGCTCATATATTTTCAGTGGAAAAATGTAAGTGCATCACCAAACCCTAACAAAATGGCAAATCACATGCTGCTAGAAAGTTTAAGATGCTGGGAATTTTTGTTCTAAAACCAACAGAAAAAGTCTTGCTATTGCCTTTGTTTACCATCCCTGTCTTTGTTTCAAACGTATACTTTATGAATCTACAAATTATTGCCTTTTATTGAAAAGTTTGTGTGTTATTCAAGATGACTTGTAAACTTGACTCAACCTTCCCTAGCGAGGGAAACAGGAAATACCAGAGAACACTAGACTCAGTAAACCTATAAAATTTGAGAATGCAGCCCATTATTTCTAGAGACTTTTCACATAACACTTTGGGAAGCAATGACTAATTAGTTTTTGGCTTTAACAATAACAGTTTGAAGGTTTTTTTTGTTAATTTTTATAGCTTTCATATTAGGTAGAGGAGGGAAAGTGACTCTGAATGATGAAATATTGGCAGTGTATACACTTGCTTCTCAGTAGGAGCTCAGCTCTTTGATCCCTAGTACAATTACATTCATTGCCCGAGTTTTATTGCCATACCGGAGAGTTAACAAGCAGCCGCTATACTCACAACAGCATCCTAATAGATTTTTGTTCAAGAGGTAATTGAATATTTAAAATTAATGTCTTAGATTCTCTGGATTCTTGGTAATAATTAAATGTTCCCAGCATTTTTTCTTGACAACGTCACAGCAGTAAATAGAATAGTTAGATTCATCTGATCTGTCAAACACTCCAACAGCGCTTCTGAGCGTTAACTGTATCTAGAGCAACATTTTAGTTATTGTTCCTTTTTCCTGCCTGAATATTTTGTTGAGTGTTATTCTCTGAATTCATAAAATGGCAAAGGTTGTCTGTCAGAAAGCTCCAAAGCTTCCTGATGAATATTTAAATTTTTACTCGCTTTGGGTTTTTACCATAAGAATGCTCTTCTTGTCAAGTACTAATGAAATTGAGAAGTTGCAAATATGATGGAGGCATATGTTAAAATAACATTGCTTATTTCCTTTTTTTGTTATTCTCTGCTGCAATTTGCTTATTCCTTAATGATCCTTCAAGATTCTAGCTGATATTTCAGCTAATTATGTGTAGGATATATTCTATGGGTAGCTTTCTGAAAGGGAGCTGGGGAAGATGCTATTATCCGTTGATTAGGACAGGAGACTGGAAATCAGAATGACCTGATTTCATTTGCATTTCCTTCTCTTTTGCTAAGTGGCCTTGAAAAAGTGACTGTACCCATGAGTGTTTTGAGTCTTTCTCTTTACCCTTCCATCTTTTCTTTTTAGATTTAGGGTCTGATCTTTTATGTGTGAAATGTGTATCACTTATCACTAGTAGAAGTACAGGCTATAGGAGGGAGACTACAGTCAACATGCAGTATTTTTTTAATATAGCTTGACATCCCAGCATATGTTAACAAGTTTTAATGATTTTAATTTCTATTACCAGCTTTTAATGGGATAGTGTAAAAACATGGGCATGAGCTAAAACATAAATAATTACCCATGGACCTGAAGGATTCCTCTTTGCCGAGTAAATGCAACATCATGTAATGTCACACAGAATAAGGTGCTAGAATTTATGCCACAAGTTATAACTTGTGCCATAACTAGAAAAGCAAACAAATACCTTTGTGACAGCAGGTTTTCCTATCATCCTAAACCTGCAACCCTTTCTTGCTGCCAGGTTCAGCAGGCCTCACTCGAATAACCTTCTCTGCAGATGGTTTTAGTTTTCAGGGTTAACGGGTTGTCTGATAGGTTGTGCTTCTCTGTGTTCTCCAAATCATCCCAGCACAATTATCACATCTCTTGGGGGGAAAAACAGATGCATCCATTTTTCTGTGTAAAAGAAGATATGCTTTGCAATAAAAAGCTAAACCAAGAGAAATCCAGATTGAGTAATACTCCATAGGTTCTATTCAATCAAGATTTGTTTGATCAGTTGACAATAACAAATTCAAGGAAAGCCTATTAGCATCAATACAAATTCCTTTCTCCCAGATTAAATAAAGAGGCTGCATACTGGCAGGTTTCTTTGTGTTTTGATAATAGAGAAAACAGATGCTGGATTACGACAATGCAAGTATAAAATAAGATTTTAAAAGGCCTCTTAGAGCATTTTCTCTCCCTGTCCTAACAGTGGGATGCACCAGCACCTCTGGCCATACTGGTGACCTTCATTTTGGCAAGCAAGGAGGATCACTGCATACTATTGGACATAATAGAGGTCTCAAAAGGCACCAGAAAATGTGGACCCAGGCTAATTAGCTCAGTGGCTAATCAACCATTTCAACCTGGGTAACTAGTTTCAAACCAGTACTAAAATCAGTGATTTTAGTGCTGTATTATACAGAGGTTGAAGTAGGGCCTCCCAGGTATGGATGTGCTAATCTCTGGTCTCTGGCAGATGCACAGGTAGTGGGCTCAGGCTATAATTTTCCTCTTCCTTTCATTTTAAGGTCTTGATTTTCTGTGGCTATAAACAGATTCAAGCAGTTTCTCAGGCACGATGTTGTCCATGTAGCATGAATGAGTGGGATGACTGAGTTGTGTAAAATTCCCTGACAGTAGTACCATGACAGGCCATATCAAAATTAATGTGTTCAGACTCGATGATTGGTATCTACTTTCCATTTATTCTATTTCTGTATTTCACCAATTTAAAAATAAACATTTGGAGTGCAGCTCAAGTAAGTTTTGTCCTGATATGAGTAAGGCTGTTATGAATTCCAGTCGGTTTTGAAATAATTTTGTGAAATTTGATAATCTTCTGGCATAAAAACATAAAAATAACAATTTTTGGTGATGAAACATTTTCTGATTTAGGATATTGTCAAAATGAAGTTCTCTGGTTAACAGCAGAGGTAACTAAAGCAATAATAAAACTTAAGAATGCCTGTTTAGAAGAGCATTAAGGGAGAAAACTGATTAAAAAACATCAATTCTTTAAAGGATTCCACTGTCTAGGTTTATCTTTTTTTCTCTATAGAATTACAGGAGCAAGAATACAGGATACTTCAAAAGTAAATATTTTTTTAACTTCTTTATGTTTGCAAGATTGAGGTATCCCCAGTCCTGAGAGTATGTCTGTCTTGTAATTCAAAACCAAAGTGGTTGAGTTTGGTGTATGGATGTTGTCTAAAAACCCTTCCTGTTTGCTATATAAACTTGTTGAAATGCAGTATATTATTATGAAACCTGCTATATATCTAGAGCAGTTTACTTGGGAAACTAAAAGTGTTGGTTTGCGGTATTTAGTTTTCTGGAAGGTGAGAGGTAAAGCTGATGTGATGGAAATGACTGGCTCCCTCATCCTGAAACCTTAGACCAGTTTGTGCTAATTCTCGGATGTGTATGCCTAAACACATTAATAAGGCTAAAATAGACAGGGGTGCCTAATGACGCATGCTGGGCTGGGGATGATGGACTAGCAGAGGGGTTTACTGAGGATCTGTTCCACTGGCAACGGAGCTTTTACATCCTAATTAAAGCCCTGTAAACCTCCGTTTAGTACTGGAAATCCAGTATCAGGTTTACTGAGCTGATTTTGATTTAAGCTGATGTTAGCCTCAACTTCAGGTGGGTTTCTGACCAAAATCATCTTTAGTAAGTAATGTGTGTGTACAAATATACGTATGGACCTATACAGGTATATGTTGGAGCATACTTGGGCATGCATTTGTATTGTGGTGTATTTAAATCTTCTGTAATTAAGAACAGATCATCCCTATGCTTAAACTAGTAATTGTCTGTCTTTGAAGGGAATACTGACAAGCTATTTTTACTTCTATGTTATCACCTGTCATGTTAAATCTAGTACGAGGTGAGGCCTCTGTGACCCTTACACTGGGGGAGGTGGGAGAGACATTTGTGCTTCCCTAGTCTATAAATAACTATCTTTGTTTGACCGTTGCAGAACCAGATGTCATGTCATGGAGAACAGAGAACTACTCCTGTGTATAAATAGGACTATAATATCCCAGAAAAGAAAATAGGAATTTTTCTGTTTGTTTGTTTCATTTTAGAAACTTGGTGTATCATCATCAATTTTTAAAAAGAGTGCACTCTAAAATGTGAGGAAAGACAGCCACCTTCTATTTTCTGGTCAGGTGGAAAGAAATATTCTTAATTAGAAAACATATTACATATATTTCTCTATTTAAAGAGCATGTGTGAGATACCCATGTGAAACTGGAAAATAAGAGAGAGAAAGAGAGATAAAATAGTGGAATGCTAAAAGAGTAGAGTTAAACAACAATTAAATTGTCCATATACCTCTAACTTTCCTCCCTTCCTCTTATGCATAGCCATTTCGCTTTCATTGTTGTGACCTTTTTTTCCCCTACAAAATCTGACTTGTTTGGTAATACTTCATAGATGGTCCAGCTGTATAGGTTGCTTTCTAAAGACGTCTTATTCTTTCTCTTTTCAGTAATGTTGTAACTTTATTTACCACCTAGCCTCCAATCCTGCACTGGATATGGAATTTTGTGTCCTGCAGGATTTTTGATAGTGGTTATTGATTATTTTGTCTAAGTGTTTTGCAGATTAATTTTTTCTCATAATGTTCTTAAAAGGTGAGATGGTGTTATTTAGATTTTATAACTAGACAACTCAAACTCAGGGCACTGCTCTGGTAAGTTACTTCAGCTAGTCCTGGTTGAGTTAGGAAGTCTACCAGAAGCTGCATAATAAGATGTTCTGCATTGTGCTTCCCAAATTAGCCTGAGTGAAGCACTGTGGTTGTGCTATATTAAGACAGGATATCTCTGACTTGCAGAGCATTCTGGTGTTTAAACATGTCCTCAGAGGTTATTTAAAATAGCAATATTCTGTTTCGCAAAGTACTTATTAATATGATAGCTATATATTGGGTGAGATCAATTCAACTTCAGATACAATTATAACTCATCAGTAAGTCAACACTGAACCACAGGCCAATCAGACCAAATAATTCAGTTAGAAAGCAGCGAAAACACACATGCCACTTGGAATAAATTTGGCATAAATGCCATATCCCAGAAAGGTCCCATGCAGCTAAAGCTGATTACTTTATTGATAGTTCAGGCCGGCAGCGATGGGATTGCTGACAGAAGCCTGAGGATTATAAAACATGATTTTAGGAGGCTGGGGAAGTTAGTTGATGGAGCGGGCATACAAGTAGTGTTTGCCGGTATTCCTTTGGTGGCAGGGACAAACGCTGAGATGACCCGAAAAAGCCATCTTATAAATGCATGGCTGAGAGGATGGTGCAAA
>VZTO01008273.1:26504-67218 GCA_013400615.1 Syrrhaptes paradoxus | reverse complement strand
ATATTCTTGGTCCTCCTAGTCAGTCTCATCCCATCGGATGTCAATATTCCCTGTTTCTCAAAGCTATGCCCCAGATCATGATGCCCAAACCCCTGACTACAACACAACCCCCAAAGCCATGCATTTAGCCTATCTGTTCTCCTTCTGTCTGGGTCCCGGTCTCCAACTGAGAGGAGAGGGCAACACTACTTGTGCTCCTGATCCTTTAAGCAGTCTCCCCAGAGCCCTAAAGTCCCTTTTGATTGCCCTTGCACTTCTTTTACCTATTTCGTCATTGCCAACATGAAAAACCACTAAACAGTAGTAATCGGAGGGTCTTACCAGGCAAGTGATGTTTTTAGCAACATCTCTCACCTGGGCCCTGGGGAGGCAACACACTTCCCTATGGGACGGGTCTGAGTGGCATGTCAGGCCCTTGGTACGCTTCAAAAGGGAGTCCCCTATGACAACAGCCCTTCTTTTTTTTCTGATTGAAGATGGTGTGATACGGGGGCAGTCTGACTTGTTCCAGGTGACCCCTCTAAGACAGATGGGCCTTCATCCACTTCCACATCCCCGTGTGCCTCCAGCTCCAGAGCCTCAAACCTATTGTGTAATAGCACCTGGGAAGGTGGGACAGGCTGAGAGGGTGTAATAATAATAAATAAACTAATAATCTAATAATAAACAATCTAATAACACATAACTTTTTTGCATGATATACATCAAAGTTATTTACAGATTTAAAAGTTTATTGACAAAGTTTGACCACGAAGGAAATGCCACCTCAACTGATTACCCCAAAGGCACATTCTTTGGAACAGGATGCAAAATCAAGTCTTGAGTGTATTTGTTTCAGAAAATGATTACATGTTCTTCATAGCCCCATGTGAAATGGTTCTTCATATTTGGTACAGTGGATGAGAATGCTTTCAGTCCTTACTGTGTCCTGTCGTGTGTGCCTATGAGAAGTTCCCAAGTCCTAGGATTCTCCAATTTGTCTGCTCAGAATACATGCACAAATGAAGTAAACATGGCTTTCCTTTACAAAATACACAGGAAGTGGCTGCTTATGTGCCATCTGCACACTTGCGTAAAACTTGACATAGTCAGTTTAAAATCTATGCCCAGACATACTCAGTTGAAATTTGTGTTGTAAAATATTATCTGTGCAGTGTCTGTGAATCTATTTATTTATTCTTTTCCTGCTCAAAAGCCAAAAGAGAAATAGAGATACGTTACAGATTTTAATTTCAGAGTTTAATTTCACACTCTACTTACCTGGTCAAATTCTTTATTTGGTAGAATTTCATCTTTGTAAGAGGGAAAGACAAGTTTAGCCAGCTAAATCTCATCTCTGGTCACATGGTGATCTACTAATTCATATTTGTCAACCTAGAAGATTCTAGACAATGACTCCACTATATCATTTCATGAAGATATGCTTTCTAAAATCTAATAATTAGGGTTTGATGATTGGTGTTGGAGTAGATGTTATCTATGAACAGCCTGTAGTGGTATATTTTGTTTTTCAATAAACAAAATATCTACAAGGAGCTCATTTTTATGTTGATTTGCTTATCAGCAACTACTTCTAGCAACAATGGAACAGATAAATGCAAAATTGTCAAGTAGCTCATCAACTAGTAAAACAAACTAATTCCTAAAAAAAATTCATCATTTTATTACCTTCAAAATTCACATATCGCTCTATTCTTTCTGATCATAATGTTCTAAAACTTAAATTTTAAACCATAATAACATAAAAAATGTGTTTTATCAATTTTTGAGGGCAAGTGGTTTTCTACTCTTTGTTTCATTTCCATGGTTCATTTAATTGAACAACTGCAAAAATTCAGGTAGCAAGGCAGAAGTTGTTTTTTTATATTAGGAAGCAAACATCTGAATACCTAGATAATAGCCTGTGTGGACACAGATTTACAGCTAAACCCAAATAATTTTATAGAGCACATACCTAAATGAATAAGTAAAACCAAGTAAAGATTTTCTCAATTTGATAATAACTGCATGTACACTGTGCATGATAACTAAGACAAGGTTCCTTATGTATAAAAGTTTATCTGAACTGTCCTCACAACAGAAGTAGAGCTTCTGTAAGTATCATAATAAAGACCAAAGAAGAAATAACTCCTGGAGGGTGCAGATACCTAACCAATCTTGGCTGTGTTAGTAGCCTAGAGAGTCACAGGCTATGCGCAGCACACTTGTGCCAGAAGCCTAGATGTAGTACAAGCCTCACAATAAGAGTATCAAGACATCTTTAAATTCCTCTCACCTCAGCTATGTCTAGGGATTTCTTCCACCACGTTCAATACGCTCCAGACCCATCCTAAAGGTGAAGTGCAAAACAATTCTGAAACACCAACTGCTGTATTTGTTTTGGAGATATGCATGCTCAAAAATGCTTTATAGTCAAACACACAAATCAATACCTGACAGATCCACAGCATTTCTGGAAGGTGTACAGGAATACAAGCAAAAATGACTCCTGGTAGGGATAACGGGGCATAAGTAGGTATGTAGAAACTGCTGACACAGGTGCAATGTAAGTTATAGCTGGACATGAGATGAACAGCAGCATAGACCCAGTTGTCTTCCACTAGTCTCTGTCAAAAAGCACACGGCAGAACTGGACCTAACTTAACCAGGTAAAAAGTTGGAGATGAATGATGTGTACGTTATGAGGATTTTAGGTAGAGCTTTTGTTTATTTTTGCAAGATTGGTTTTCCAGATCTGATCTTCACTGAGTAAAGGAAGACTTTTTTTTATTTAATGGTATTATATGTATTAGCATCACAGAAAAACTCTGTTCAGAAGAATAAGACCGTTCAATTCTCTAAAAGTGCTTCATTACACCTTCTAGTTATGTCCTATGTAGCCCATGAAAATGAAATCCTATTCATCTGCTGTTTTATTAAAAAAAAAGGGTTTTCAAGTTTCAGTTTGTTTTGCACCATGTTAATCTTGGTCTACCTGTACTACAAAGATTCATAACACAGAAATTAAGTGCAAATGCTTAAAAAAACAGCAAGTAAAAGGCACTACATGTATTTGGGATTCTGAGAATAGATGTCTAGAAAGAGAGTCATACCCTTAAATATTTGAACATTGCATTACAACCTGGAGATTTTTTGAGAAGCAGTTGTCACATACAAAAATTCACGGTGGGTGTTTACTCTCCTAACTCCCTGCCAAGGTGAAGATAGCTGATGTATATTTCACCTTAATGACTGTGTGTAGCTTTTATTAACTTTAATTGCCTAATGGATTTGTCAAGAAGAACAAGGCCCTGGAGTCAAGTTACAAAGTTTCTATGAATTTCCCTAGTCAGTTGAAGGTAAAATACCAAAAAAATGTCTTTACCTTGCTTAGAAAAAAATGAAATGATGCTAGATGGTACAATAAAAAAGCAAAAAATGTAATCTTTTCATACTGTTCCCTGTTTTACCAGACCAGACTTTAATTTAAAATCAATTCACAGTCTGCTGAAATAAGTAGTATTCATTTAAATGCGAACAATTAGACAAATGGAGCTTCAAGCTACAGATGTACTAAACTATCCACTGGTAATTTAATCTAAAGATGCATCAGGGTAGAAGATTAAGACTTCTGCACATCATTTATTAAGTTAGTTAAAATTTGTTTGCAGAAGATCATAGCAAGGTAAATTGCCAGAGCTGTGCAAAACAACTCATATTTTTGTTACTGTGTTTTGTGAATGCAAATTTTTACTCTGTTTTCTTGGAAAATGTAAATGTGTCCTCTGTCATCTTCACGCTTATTTTGGACATCTGCCCCTTGTCTGCAATTATGAAGTTCTGAGAAAGGAAATGTAAAATATGAAGACATGCAGGTATTTGCAGCCCTGCCTTTGTCAGCTTTGAGCATAAACTGTAAAAGTATCAATAACAATTATTATTTAAAATACCTTATACCTTTTGACATTTTTCATCCTGAAATTTGTCAGAAGGACTTTGAACTTTAGCAAGTCACCTACGCCAGGGAACCCAGAACATATTGCAGACTCCTTGGCATGGAGCTTTCGGACTGTCTCCAGTTACTCCAAGCCCACTCCCAAACCTGCAACACTGCCCACATTTTTCACATCTCTCATCCTTAAATCTGGTCATCTCTGTGACTGTGTCATAACCCACCTGCGTATCTTGCTGGTACACCTTAACCTGGTTTTGCTTTTGGATCTCAGAAGCTAGTTCAGTGAAAAGTCTCGTTAAATCTGACCGCTATGATTCCCCAGCATGTATGCATGCTACAGCAGCTCTACACATCTCTCTGCCTTTGAGCATAGTTTGGTTATACCCCTGTTGATGTTTTTAAGTATTCCCAGACATTTAAACCCTAGGACAAACCATGCCATGCTTTACTCTCTTTCATGGATGCTAAACACACACATGCATCTCACGCGAATGGAACACAGATATAGATAAAATAATAATTAAAATATTAATTTAAACACAGACATTAAATTATTCAGTTTACTATAAATTATCATTTTATAGAGACAGGAAAACATGTTAATGTGTTTGCATGAGGTAAAAATTCAGTTTAATATTATTTTCACTTCTGATAGAGTGCTAAATATAAAATATTTGGATTTTGATCATTATTGTTAATACAAGAAAAAGTGATGCTATACTGTCTAATTCATAAAGAAAAAAAAAGGTCCAAATCTTAATGATGGAAAATTACAAAAAAATCCCAACACAGAAGTAAAATCAGCAGAGAAAAATGGACGGCATGTACTGATTATGTTAAATTGCAGCATGTTTTGCTATAAAGGCTTAATCAGAGCTTATTTAGGCTACCCTGTCTGTCTTCACATTCCAACCATGCCTTATGTGACTATCATGAACTTTGTTGAACTTTGGTCAATAAAATCTTCATGTTAACCTACAGTATTCCGTAATATTTTATTTGTTCTTATCTTTTCTTCAAGCTGAACTTCTGTTTAAAACTTCAAGACTGGCTACTTGTGGTAAGCTCTTCAAAAGAAAAAGTTAAAAATCAAGGAGGCATATCTTGTCACAGATGTTCTTTTCAAAATGAAATCTCTGTCTGTCAGTTTGGCATGTCCACATAGCTATCTAACTGTTCAAACTTAACAAAGTTAAAGTGGAGTTCTTAATCTTTTTCTTCAAGGTCTTTGAAAATGTCTCTTTTCTTTTTATTAACTATCCCATCGTTTGTCTGTCACTTCCTGCTAGCATCTGAATACAATACTGAACACAGATCTTTTTCTAAATCCTCCCCTTACTATGGTCTAATACCTTTCTGCAGAAGAATATAATGTGAAATACATCTCCTCTTATCTGTCTGCATAAATAAAAGTGTTGTGCTGATTCGTTTCTCACAGCTGCATTTCTGAAACACCTCTTTTACTGGCCTTGGCAAACTTGTCTTGTCATTCCACACTAAATGCATCTTAAAGGCTCTGTTCATTTAGCCATTCCTCCCTCCTCATGCAGTTGGCACTTCCCCCCCCAATACCTGATGTCACATTCCTGCATTGAAAAGGTAGTGCAATTCCCATTTCTGTTAAACGCTGATCTCTTTGCTAAAAATATTGGTAGTGTAAAGTGTAATTTTTGGCAAAAGTAAGTAGCATCTGAATACACACCATTTCAAACAGAAGAATCCAACAACTCAATTCATGTAGACTAAGAACAACAAGGATTTTTAGTCTCTGTTTGTACCATTTATCTCAATGCATCTTAAAGTAAAAATTACAGAATTTACTACAGACTCATGATTATTGAGCCAACTAAAATAGAATATTTTTAGTGTTTTAAAGCGTATTCATTGAGTTCAAAAAATTTACTGGGATTTATTTTTGAATAGATGTAGAAAATAGTATTTATCAAGCACCAGTATTTTCTAACTGTATAACATCAATAACTATCTACATAATAGTGTGTTACTACATTATCCATTTTTGTTTCACTTTATAAAAATAGGGCTATCCCCTGTTCAAACCACCTTTGCAACACAAGCCTGGCAAATGTGAACTCCCAAATCCTGTAGCTTCAGGATGACAACTTCATAAAGAATGTGGCATTTGATAGTCTGTGAGATGCAAGACTTCACCCCTCTTAACTCTGTGTCTTTTTTCCCCACAACACTCAGGACAACACACAAGATTTTTTTATATTAGAGGTGGGCTAATGGGCAATCAGTTCTGACTGGTCTTCAGAGATAACATCCTCCCAGATGTTATGTTACAAGTGGCATAATTATAACTTTGCTGCTGCTGCTAAGCTGTAAATTCTCCCATACAGCCAGATCCCAATATACAATCCCTTAAATCGCACTTGGAAATTGAAAGGAACGGAGTGGATCTTCACATGTATGGATCCATTTGACAACTGTCAGTCTCCAGGAAAGCTGAGACAGCCTTGAGGCTTCAGAAATAATTTCAAAATTTAGCTGTGTACATCATTTAGTTTTCTGTCAAACTGCACACAAACTTCTTACAGTTAATTATGGATCTGAACTGTTCATAGACAGGCAGAACTTGACCTTTGCCTTTCTTACATACTTGCCTGCTTATTAGTCAAATCCTTCAAATAAAAATATGTTTTAAGATTTTTTTTCTCCAAACACTCATTCTCTTTTCCAGCTGTAGTCCTGGTTTCTGTAGTTACAGCTGTGTATGTGACATGTGAGTGCACAGTGTGTCATGTACACACTCTCACACTAGGTACAGAACAAGATCACTTTACCACATTTAAAACATTTTCAATGCACTTTTTTTTTTTTTCATCTTTTAATGGCATATATCTCCAGGTATAAGAAAATGCTGGCTCTTGCTTTGAACAAGATGAAATAGAACTTTCCAAGTTTTCATACAAGAGAGCTATTAGAATTCTCAGACCTCTTCAAAATTTCATGTTTCTTTCACTAAAAAAAACCCCAAAACTTTATGACTAAGAAAATCTCTTAAACTATAATTAGCTCAAACAAATCCCTTACTTCACTGAAGTTATAACATTAAAAACCAGAGAATTCATTAATTTCCAAGGAGCACTGTATTGGAACTAATAAAGTGGTGGGTTTTTTTTATTAATTAAACATTCAACAATTGTTTAATAAGCAGATTTAATTTCACTACAAGGCTCTTGATTAATTTAGATTCTTCTCACAGTCTGCTGGAATAAGTAATATTTAATTAAAAAGGAACAATTAGACAAACGCTGTTCTAAAAGAAGTGCCAAATATGAGTACTTTTCTTTGAATGTAGAGTTACATATACTATCACCCACAAAAATTTTGGCTTTCAGGTAAATTCTGTGTACAGAAGAAGTTAGCAATTTACCGCTATGCTGAAATATGCTGTACATTGTCCGGAGATGCAAATCCTTTTCTACCTGGAAATAGCAGATTTTGCCACACTTAAAATACCAAAAAAATTAACAAGGCACGGTTTGGTCTAAAGGTCAAATCTTCATCTAAGCTACCTACAGCCTTTAATTGGACCAGGATATTTGGCTTTAAAACTCAGAATAGTTTTCTCATTAAACTACAGTATTTATTGGATTTTTTTATATAGATTTAATTTCATAGTTAAGGGGCAGCATCAGAGGTTATTCAGGGTAAAATTACATCAGTAATTTCCTGCATAGAAAAAGTTTACAGAATGTCCTTCGTCAGCCATAAGCACAACACAACGTACCCCATTTTAAAGACCTGAAGAAAGCAACTACATAGTTCAGACAGCTATAGGAAGGAAGGGTGAGACCTCTCCAAAGAGCAGCAACTCTTATGGGTTTCCTTTTGTTCTACAGCAACACCTAAACTTTCCATCTTACAAAGGGCTTGTATGTAGTACTGTCAGGTGCACCTGCTGTGGGCAACATTATGCAGTAAACTTGCCCCAGGGACCCCCAGTGTTGAAAGCCAAATTGGAGGCAGCTGGTTTGGTTGACCTGTCACACTGGTTCAGTGGCTGCTGGCACACAGGCTACAGGGACAGTCCCAGAGCAACAAGGGGCAAAGGCAAAGAGGGCACCCACCCATTCCTTTCTCATGCTTTCTAACAGCAGCTGGATGGACTTCAGTAGAATGTAGTTTGAAGTGTGTATTTAGACTCTGATTTTCCTGTCCAGAAAACCCCTAGACACTGAATCTTGCACCCCTTCTGTCCTGTCCCGTAATACTTGTTCCAGTTGCTAAATGTTCCTGCTCTGTCTCAACCTCACAAGAAGATCACAGACAAAACTGACAGTTCAAATTAAACTCCATTGGTTGCTCACTATCGCACACATGGAGGCAAAGTATATGCAAAAAATCTCCATGTCAGAAATTATGGATTTGTTTTCAAAGATAAAAATCGCAAAATCTAACTTCTATGGAAAAGTGTGACAAGCAACATCTTCAGTCATTACTATTCCAGACCTATCCAACCCTTGTCAGAAACAGATACAGCTCATCACTCTTAACAAAGTTTCAAGCCAAAGGGAAATAAGGTACCAGGCAAAACTGATCCACAGCATGAATTCACTAGGCATATTAGTGCAAGGAACCAAAAGGCTACAACGCTTTTTAGGTCAGTGTTGCCAATGAAGGAGGACAAAGCAAAAGTTGCAAGTCAAGTAAGACTTTATTGTCATTTGTTGCCAAAAGAAAATTCTTCTGCCTACATGACACTATTCTTTGGGTTTTCAGAATAGTTTGAGACAATGGAGAAGGCAGACACAGACAAATTGTACAAAGGTATTGACTTCTCAAACTTACCCTACCAAAATAAATGGAGAGAAGATGTGAAAAGTAACTGAATAGAAGACTGTCAAATATGAGAAAAAAATAGGCCAGATGAGAACGGAGCAGGTCATCATTCTTCCTTCCCACGACAGGTTGAAATTTCAGTATAGAAAGCTTTTAAGGGAATTTGAGAAAAAAGAAAGCGTGAATAAACACCAAGCACCTGGAATGTGGGAGAACCAAGTCAAAATCCCTACTCCAGTGTAAATGGTTGCCACAGGAGGGACATAAGCTTAAGTTTCAGCTTAAAAATTTCTGGTAAATGGGAGGCACAATGTGGAGTACAGGAAGGTATCAAGATCCATTTGATGGAAAGCAGTGATTTTGAGATCTCTCTTGTAAAAGAAAAGCATCCTTTCTTCCAGTTCCTTATAGGGTTAACACAAAAGTCTTCTTACATTGAACTTTGAGTCCTTGGAGCAGACAGAAGTACCATTACAGTTTCTGCTTAAAAACAACATCCAAGAAGGAAGTTTCTTGCATCTGGAAAGCATGTATTCTGTATTTCTAAGTGATTCAGAAACTGTAATAAACTTGTACTAAACACAAATACACGTATTTCTTTCTAAAAGATTTAGAGAGTAGACGAAAAGAAACTTTGTAGGCTTTTTGCCTACAGTCATAAAAATGTTTGAAAATTTATATCAAAAGCTAAAAAGAAAGCATTTTATTTTTGTCATAGGAGGCAGGGAAATCTCCTAAATGCAGTTGTGTGTATGTGAAATAAATCTGTCAGACAAACATTGTTTTAGATCCTCCACATGAAGCAATGTTGGGAAAACAATTTGGGTGCAGCTAGTACAAGTTGAAGGGTGAACAGATTTCTGCTGTGTCTTTTAATGATTTTATGAGCAAAGTATAAGAAAATTTATCTTTTAGATGAATAGAAAGCTACCGTTAACTTGAGTCTTGAAAATCATAATAGTAGTGATGGAATTATGAAACCCTAGTATTCCAATTTTTATTCTAAATTTTGCCATGGTTTAATTGATTAACTCTCTATCTTCCTCTGATGAATTAAGGAGATGGAAATTACGCTGTTGCTGCAGCTGTGAAAAACTGAAATCCTGTTAAACTAAAGCTCTGTATTCTTTAAATCAGTAATTACTTTCACTCATTCTCAGAATCAATTTTGGTATATTCTTATTTTATACGTGTCTCATGATGATTTAGGTCTTGACTGAAAGTGAATCTAGAGATACAGGAAAATTATGTAAAAGGAGTGCAGTTTCCCATTTGCTAATGAACAATCAGCAGTCTAGATCATAAGGATTTGACACCTAATGGGAAAAGAAGCCTGGATTGTCTTCTATGCCCTGTGTGCTACACCTAAAGTCTAAACTGTTCCAAAATACAGAAAGAGCTCCATGTCAATGTGGACTCATTTTATCACTACCATAACAGCAAAGGAGAGTAGATAACTGACCTGAAGCTCAAGAGCGTACAGAAGATCTCTGGACACGTAACTGTTTGCTTCCCTATATACTCACTGATATGCACTGTGCGATCTGAAACATTTCAGAATTTTACTGCTAACGCTGTTACATTGCGAAGGTTCCTATTAGAAACCCAGCTGCTGGAAATATTTCACTACCCAAGTATGTATTAATTTCACTTTCCACCCAGGCAGAATCTTTAAGACTTTCATTGTTCCAATGGAATTAAGGGGAAAAAAACAAACTGGTTTGATTTGAAACATTGTGGCTTTTACATAAATCTTATGACTTACGTCATCTGCAGTTTTGTCACAAAACCAGGGTTAACAAAACTGAATGAAGTTGTTTTCCTTATAGCTCTGCCTTTATGGTAGAACTTTTAGTACTAGAGAAACAATGGTGAGACTACAGTTGAGAAAGAACCAGTACAAAGCGTTGAGGAGTTATTAAACTGTGCTATTTAATTATGTTCAAGAAGAATTTAATAATTTAGTGCAGGTGTACAATTAAGCACTTGTACCCATAAATAGTTTACTTCTGAAAATGCATTTAATTGAAATTTAAGTAATAATTTTTCTTTGTTGGGCACTGGAAAACACAATTTCAATTGTTCCCAAACAATATATGAATTAAAGATAATTTTGCTAACATTTTCTGCCACTACATTAACAAAATTTTAGTTCCTAGTCTGTTTTATGCAATAATGCACTTCTCCAATAAGTAAGTGATTTGTTTCTTTCCCTCCCTATAAACTTTGCTCCTCTCATTTCCTTTTGCCAAAAGACTACTCTATCTGTCAGGCTACCTCATATTCTCAGATAACTTTTACCCAGTTATTCTTGTAAAGAAAATTAATACGGACTACTTAAAAAAATAACAAATCCAGAAAATTATGATAGTTTCTTTTCCTGGTAGGAGGAATACCATGTGAGGGATTACCATTATTTATTCTGCTCATAATTTTCACTTTAACAACCATTTTCTTAATAAACAGAAAAATCTGTTATTCACTAGATCCAATTTTAGGCTACCTACTGTCCTTAAATTAGCCTATGTCTAACAGACACAACATACTTTTAAGGGACAAAATACAAGATAGTCAATTTGTCACCCAATGCTGCTATTGTTTCTGCTCTGCTCATTTTTAAGAGTACTTTCCTATGGATAAAAGATTGAATGGCTCTCTGGAAATGGAACATCTTTATTGAGCTTTATGGATCTTAAGTGACAGTCGTTAATGTATCTCATGGTGGAATGAGCAACCAGGGCACATAACAATGAGAAGATCAAAGTTCTACCACCTTAATTCATAAACTATATCAGTACTATTAGTATTCCAGGATAACTCATTCTCCTTGCAATTAAATCAGCAGAACAAAAGGGGAGAAATTAATCACGCTATGTACTAAAAATTGTAATGAGCCTTGGAAATTATAAAGTGATTAATTCCCATCCAATATAAAATTAACCCATTTTCAATGCTTAACTAGAATATGGTCTTCTACAGCATGGAAATCACTGAACAGATGAGATTATTTGCTGATTCAGCATGGAATTCTTGCCACACTAGTAAGAAGCCCAGATAAATTAGTAAAATATTTTTTCTCTTGTTGCCTGCTGGAGCCTTTGAAACTAAGGCATGGCTTATAGATGTAACATCTTAGTATGACCTATGTTTCAAAAACCACAATCCAATAAATCTGACATCAGAACAATCAAACAATTTGACGTGTACAGCTTTTTTAGTTTCAAGACTATCCCATAGTAGAAATAGAATATCAGTATCCTTCATTCCTAAAGATTCCTAAAGAATCGGAGGAAAAGGCACCTCCTCTGTTTTTTGATTAATTAACTTATATTGCACAATTTTCAAATCCTGGCTTTAAGTATCAAGATGTTGACACTGATCACCTTGAAAACGTTTGATAGATGCATTTTTCTTTCAGCATGCCTATCTTAATCATATCAACCTTCATAAATTTAGAATCATAAATTTGTACCATCATCAAATTCTTAATATTAATAGAGCATGAGTGTCAAATGAAGGCTTAGTTTAGAATATTCATAACACTGCTAAAAGAGAATATTGTTAATGAAATATAAGCTGTGATTAATAAAAATGATATTTTTCTATCACAATTATGGACTTACAATAATAAATACTCTCCCTTTTTCAACATGCTTTGATTGTAGGCATTGCAAAAATTAAAATGTCAGTGTTAGGGTAATTTACAGTCCTACATAAATACATTTTTTTCACAAAGATTTCTACTTTTACTTAATACACCCTGATAATCCTGCGAGAAAAGTCCATCTTTTGCTCAGATCACTTTCCCAGTCAAAATGTAATTTACTGTAAGAAGAGACCTTATTTCCTCAAAGCTACTTTTAAACTAGTTGGAATTCAGAACTTGTAAGAAGGTACGTGTGTAAAGGTTTCTGCTTCATCTTCAGATGCTTGGGAGAATCGGTATTGGAGTTGTAGCTTCCATCAAGACCTGCATTGGCAAGAGAGATACAATATCCTTCTTTCATAGATTCTTCTGTCCTGAAGGGTGGTGAGCAGGCTCACACAAATTAGTAAGTAGCTTCTGAATTATCTCGGCACTGTATGTGTTTGTTACACCACGATGAGACATAGATATTGCATATAAAAATTCACTTCAACAGGTTCAGATGTCTCAGAAACTCCCTCGTACAAAGAGGTTAGACATTGATATGAATGCCTTTTATTTATTGCTGCTAACACTTGTTTTTTAGGTGTAATCAGTTGAGAAAGGTGAAGGCCAAAGTAAAATCTATGACACCAGACTTACCTGACCACAAAATACATCTCTTCACCAGATTTAAATCTGAGTGTTTTCAATGCCAAGAGTAGAAGAGATGTTCATGCATGAAGTAATTTTACTCAGTTAACCATTATTATGAAATATAATCTCTCAAAGCATTATGTGTTTTCAACCACTGCTATGAAATAGCCTAGCAGACTGTCATTCAGATCTTTTTTTGTTTGTTCCCCCCCAGCACTTTATTTCCTTGTTTTTAGGTAGAAGAGGTTGTAAAAGTAAAAGAAAGTCATCAGTTACAAAGGAACATGGGGGAGTCTAATGCAGGTTTCTTATGAATATACAGAAGTCTTTCTCAAGGTCTGTGGATTCAGATAAATACTGCAGTTCTTGGAGATAAGTAATATGCAGTTTGAAATGCCATTCTGCAGTATGTCAGATTGTCCAGGCATACTTATGAGTACGAATGCCTGTGAATTTGAAATAGTATTACTGATCCCAGAGAACTATTTTTTATGAATTTAACACAAACTGAAAAGAGCCAGGTGCTGCACTGGTTTGCAAATATCGAAACTCCTCCATACCAGCTTGCACACACCAGTGCTTTCAAGTGTCTCAATTGGAATGTGAGGCTGTTTTGAACTAAAACTAACATGAGCTTAATAATGTGCTCAAATATGCACGTGAATCCCATTTATTTAAGAGTTATAAGTCTAATTTCACAACAAAGATGGCTATGTTGGCCACAAAATTATCAGCATTTGGGTATCTGTCAAAAATGAATGTTAGATGCAGAGGTAAATAGACATTCCTTGTTTCCCAAAGGAACCTCCATCCTGAGACGCCTCTTAACTTTTCCTTAGCTTTTTTGACATTGAGGAAAGTACAACATTGAACGAGCACGTAATGAAATTGGCAGTATAGTAGGAGCTAAAGCAAACCTTAAAAATTACTTTCTTGAATTGCCTGTGGGCTTGAGAAAAATCCAGTAACTCAATTTCTAGCCTTTTAAAATAAACGTGAGTGTGACCATTGCTATTCATGTATGTCATAGTTGTTTTATGTCAGTATTGGTATGGTATTTTTATGGGTATTCTTTGTTTTCTTTTGTTCATTTATCATGGAAAGGTATTGACATTTATTCTACTCCAAATTTATAGAACCTAGATTTGACTTCATTCTTCTAGAGACATAAAGTACTTCATTACTGAGCTGATTCTATGGAAAAGATTGCAAAATCTTTTTATAATATTAATATTTGAAGTTGAGCAAATGGCCTTGGCTTTTAATTATTTATCTGCTTTTGAAGCTGATTTTACAGCAAGTATACTAGAGCAAGTGGTATTATTAAATTTTATTTATATTTATGTGTCTTTCAATACCTAGAAAATGGTAAGGAGCAGATTCACAAAGAAGTCTAATCTATCCCTCAGATCTTTCTTGCTTAGTAATCACATTCCCATTCCCATCCTCAGATACTCATCAGCCTTCCCCACTTCCTTTGTAATAAAAAACCCAGACTAATTCATGTATTTATATGTTTTGTTTCTATATCTCATCCTTATTTTCAGTTCTTTCAGTTCAGGTCTTCTTTAATTTAATCTTAAAAGCTACCAGTGCTTTACACAAGAAAGACTCAATGAAGACAACAACCGACATCATGACAGCACAGGGTATATGAAACTGCATTTATGTCATTCAGAAAGTGAATTAGTGAAAGGCCATGTGAGCTACCAGACAGGATAGTGATACCAGTGATACCATCTTCAACTAAAATTTGAAAATACAGGCACATTCTCTTATCACAGAGTAAGACGGGAGAGGAAGGTTAACTAGCAGGCTAATGGGTACATGCAGTTTAAAGAGCAAAAACTGCAAAATTTGTGCAGGAAAGGTAATACTAATCTTAAATAACTTCATATCTCAATGGGACTTTAAAAACAATAACAAAAAATTTAGTACGTTTCATTTCATGGGCATATTACTATATTTAATTTCCTTCTGTTAAACTACATTTTCCACATTTATGGGAGGAATAACAAGATATTTCAGAAAATATACCAAAATATATTACTTACATAAAAAACACATGCCCATAATTTGATTCAAAAGAGAAAAATATCAACAATTATTCAAACAAAGCATAAACTAGAGTTACACAATAATGGCCTATACAGCTGCAAACCACATTAGTTGTCCTAAGTATAAATCTCATTTCATTCAATTTATTTCTCTCCACTTGCCAACTATGGCAGCTGATACGTATCTTGTCCCAATTTTCCTGTCTAGTGTTGCTTACCAAAAGACTTTTCTTCCTCATGGACCACAGCATTATCAGTTCTCAAGATAATCCGTCAAGTTGAAAAAGAGTTTATTGCTCTGTTGATGTACTGTGAAATGTGCAGTGGAGGTGGAGCAGGTCATGTAACAGGTGTCCTCAGGCTGCATTTCTGAGGACAGCCGTCTTAAGGAAACAATGAAAGTTAGCCACTTCCCTGAAACCACCTTTACCACAGGTTAGTTTAGGTTAAAATTTGAGAAAAGTAAACATTTATAAACAAAATACAAAGTATTCACATAGGTGACATCAAGGATTATGTGCTGGCATAGAAGGAACTAAATTAAAAAAAAAAATAATTCTACTTCATTTCCTGGCATCCTTCTTTAAGCCTTTTATTGTGGAAGTCGTTTGGATTCAGTTCTGCGTTTTGCTCCTGAACACTTAGTGTTCATTAATCCAAGTTTAGACCTTCCTCTCACCAAATCCATGCCTGACACCTAAGCTTGATGGTCTTAAAGACACAGAGCCTAAATAATTGTCACATACTTCAGACAAACAGAGGGTGGGTTTCATCTGTTCCATTTACATCTAGGCTAGTTCTCTAAACTTCTTTTATGGTCAACAAAGGGAAAGAGCTGTTGAAAGGCTGCAATTCATCTCATCCTAAAAATAGGTATCTAAAATAGATTACATTAATCACTCTGCAGAAGCACTTATTTCTCAGTAGTAACTATAAAGAGAACTCAGATTAGGAGCTCATATTTGTATGCTACCTTATAGATATCTAAAGGTAGGTAAGAATTGTCCATATCGGCTTAACTAAAACAATTACTTCCCTCTGAAGTATACGTAATGTTACTTGTCAACTAAATGTTCAGATCCCTTATACAAACCTCATCGTGTGTATAAACACGTAACTTGCTGGTCATGGAACCCATAGCTAGGATTTATTCATACAGCTTATAACTGATTCTGATCTGAGCCCAAACACAATGGTAACCACTGTCTCTGAGACAGTGACTCTGGGATTTCCCTTTGAATTTTCCATTAAACTCAGTATTATAAAATAATGTGTGATGACAGACAGGAATCTTGACTGGGGAAAAAAAAGAGCAATTCTAAGATTTTAAATTGTTCCCATGCAGACCCGGACTNATTATCAGTTCTCAAGATAATCCGTCAAGTTGAAAAAGAGTTTATTGCTCTGTTGATGTACTGTGAAATGTGCAGTGGAGGTGGAGCAGGTCATGTAACAGGTGTCCTCAGGCTGCATTTCTGAGGACAGCCGTCTTAAGGAAACAATGAAAGTTAGCCACTTCCCTGAAACCACCTTTACCACAGGTTAGTTTAGGTTAAAATTTGAGAAAAGTAAACATTTATAAACAAAATACAAAGTATTCACATAGGTGACATCAAGGATTATGTGCTGGCATAGAAGGAACTAAATTAAAAAAAAAAATAATTCTACTTCATTTCCTGGCATCCTTCTTTAAGCCTTTTATTGTGGAAGTCGTTTGGATTCAGTTCTGCGTTTTGCTCCTGAACACTTAGTGTTCATTAATCCAAGTTTAGACCTTCCTCTCACCAAATCCATGCCTGACACCTAAGCTTGATGGTCTTAAAGACACAGAGCCTAAATAATTGTCACATACTTCAGACAAACAGAGGGTGGGTTTCATCTGTTCCATTTACATCTAGGCTAGTTCTCTAAACTTCTTTTATGGTCAACAAAGGGAAAGAGCTGTTGAAAGGCTGCAATTCATCTCATCCTAAAAATAGGTATCTAAAATAGATTACATTAATCACTCTGCAGAAGCACTTATTTCTCAGTAGTAACTATAAAGAGAACTCAGATTAGGAGCTCATATTTGTATGCTACCTTATAGATATCTAAAGGTAGGTAAGAATTGTCCATATCGGCTTAACTAAAACAATTACTTCCCTCTGAAGTATACGTAATGTTACTTGTCAACTAAATGTTCAGATCCCTTATACAAACCTCATCGTGTGTATAAACACGTAACTTGCTGGTCATGGAACCCATAGCTAGGATTTATTCATACAGCTTATAACTGATTCTGATCTGAGCCCAAACACAATGGTAACCACTGTCTCTGAGACAGTGACTCTGGGATTTCCCTTTGAATTTTCCATTAAACTCAGTATTATAAAATAATGTGTGATGACAGACAGGAATCTTGACTGGGGAAAAAAAAGAGCAATTCTAAGATTTTAAATTGTCTCATATAACACTTTCCTTAGAAAATTAAAGAAATCTATGTTCTATGAAATCCCACTAAGGTAGGTTACAAAACTGTTTGGAAATGGTAATCAGAAAATACTTCTGAATGTTTTGTTGTAAAAGTGAAAACCTGTGAGTAGAAGGATTCCATGTGGTTTCTCTGGGTCTATTAGGATGCAAAATAAAATAGGTGCATGACATTTTTGTAGGCACTATGCTGAAGGAATCTATCAGTTCAATAGAAGGCATGGTTTGTGTTCACAGGAACTATAGCAAAGAAGCATTGAACACAATTCCATTTTCCTGTGGAAAAAGCCCCCGCTATTCAATAGGTCAAAGTGTGAGATTCACACATAAAAGAAATCAGCTGAAGAACTAGATGGTCAGAATGACTGTGTAGACAGCATGTGCGCAGAAAAGGGTCCAGAAAGCAGAAAAAACTAGACTGGATCACAAGGAGAGCATGAATTAAGAGTATCTTGCCAATTCAAATAGCAAATGGACAAGGCAATATAAACAGGAAGATAGGTTAGAAAGTGCATGAGTATAAACCTTGCTCAGCACCCTCTCAAGAGCCTCTGTGAAATTTTGCATCTTGACACTTGAAAGAAATATCTGATAGCTGGAGTCAGCAGAGGAGAACACAAACAACAATCAGCAACCTGTCAGGAAAGACTGAAGAAATTAGGGTTGCTGAATTAAGAAAGAGCTTTTTTTATCATCTAGGCTTCTACAAAGTAGAGGAAAGAATTTTTCATCTTGGGAATTATTTGAAGTAAATTACAGCAGGTGAGATTCAGATCTGACATTAGGAAACTTTTCTAATGTTAACAATAGTTAAGCAAGTATGTTGCAGTGTTTAACTGCAGTTCGATTTAAAAAGATACTCCTGTCAGAAACTCTAACAGTTGTCTATATCAAAACATGTAATAATGGAAATGATGAAGGGGATGTTTTGTGTAATTACATGAAATTCATGCCACTACATTTTTTTCCTTTATACAATATATAGATTTTTTGTTTTATGAATTTGCCTGACACAAAACAATTTCAACAGTTCACTATCGAAAAATAATTTCAACCATGAAAATGAAGTTATACTTAAAATATTGATGCAAATTTAAATACAGATAGCTGAAAGTTCTGCTATGATGGCAGCTAGTAACAAAGTCAGGAGGATTTTCGGTTGTGATGCCAGCTCTCTGTTTAGTCTATTATTTAAAGTGGATGAACACATAGTTTAAAACAATATATTGCTGGAACTTAATTTCTGTATTTTTCATTAAATTTATTAGTAGACTTAATCAGTGGATATGATGCAGATATTACAAAGTAGAAAGAGCTTGCTTCCCTTTTAGTAAAATTTACATGTTAGTTGAACACTGTAAGTGTTACAAATAAGGTGCATATGAGCATGAACAGTCAATTAGGCTTGGATTTGGATAAGAAAAAATCTGAGTGTAGTCAGACTGTAAAACTGAATCAATGTCTTTAAGAATAAATAAAATCCAGAAAAAGTGAATAAAACTGTAAAACTAGAAAAATATTTATCTTCACAACTGCTGGATGACTGCTGTTTCCCACACCTGCATCAAATACAGTGAAGGAAACAGTGGGTGTTTTAACTTCAAATCCTAAAGAGCTGCCTGATGGAATAAATCTTGGATATACAAATTAAGAAGCATATCCAATGACCTGCAAAGTTTTTATGAGACCTTATCCTGACAAAATGGCTATACTCAAAATAACAAATACATGCAATACCTGAGACTAATATTTAGGGACACCGCTGTACACTATGAAAATAAATTATTGAATATACAGGCAAAATTCACAAAGAATTTAGGAGAAACTCAAGGAATGCAGCTGTTACCAGAGACATTATGAAAACTAGACATTTTCCAGTGTATAACATAAGCATGCAACACATGGCATTCTTATTTGCTACAGTTTTTCTTTCCAAGTCCCCTGACTTGTACTGTACAGACCTGAGAACCAGTTGTCCTGGTTTACAGACCTGTTATCTTCGTAGAGAAGGTTGCTCCTCACTGTCTTCTCAACCCAAATTCTGCTGTACAAAAAATTTAGGAATGTCTGTGGATCGAGATAAGGAGCAGCTCTTTTGAAGTTCAAAAGTGGAACAGTACTATTTCAACTCTGCCTTCATGGAAGCAGGATGAATGTTTGTCTTGTTTTGCATGAAAGATCTTCTAGAGAATAAAAAATTACTCTCTCTTGGTTTATGTTTTGTTCTTGTTTGCTTCTTTGCTTGTTTCTTACCTAACATAACTTCTAAAGATATACCAATTTTTGATGAAGAAATTATAAAGTGCTACGTGATGCACAGAATGATGCAGCTTAGTCTAGCTGGTGCTGCTTCTACATATGGTTTTGTAATAGTTAAGCAACTGCAAAATTTAAGCTGACAGTGATCCTTTTTTTGACCTTTATCTTTACCACACACATTAACTCTATCTGAAACTGCCTCCTTTTAGGTGAAAAAAAGAAAACTACATGGGAAAATATTTATTTAGATTTCCTTTTCCAAGATACTGCTTTAGGATTGCCCAGTTGTCAACTTTGCCTTATCCTCAACATTCACTTCTATAAGAGATGACATTTTTAACATGAGCAAATGTTATCTTCTGAACAAAGATTTAAATTTGCTTTTGCTTCTTACTAGGCATGGCTACCAGTGAGATTACTGCTCAGGAACATATGATGTCTGGTTTACATAATTTTGCCAGGAAAAAAAGCTTTTTTTTATCCTTGTAAACTCAATGCATTGCTTATTTTCATTGCTACAAAAAATATTTTGTCTCTTTAACAAGCTTCAATGCAGAATGACTCTGCAGAAACAGTCTACATAATTTTAATTCTTAGAGGGTCTAGTGTACCAAACTCATAGACAGGTTCCCACTCTTACGTGTTCACCTCCAACTAAATTCAGTTCTAAAGATTTATTTATTTTAAATCCAGTTTCTTCCAACATTTCATCTGTGTCACCTAAGAAACATGATCTTTAACCTTTTTGTAATAATTATTTTTTTAAAAAAATGCTAGCAGAAATCCATTCTCTTCATTGCATGCTTAAGGGACCATGATCTTATCTTTTACACTGATGAATCCTCACTGTGGTACACATTTGGTAGTTTCAGAAATGGCACTTCAGTGATAGAAAAATGCTGATTCACTTGCACCAAAATTACATTTACAAAAATACCATATTCTCAAAGGCTTTAACCGATGTTCTTCTTTGCCTCCTGTTACTTTACACAGTCTACACAAAGATACGGTGCAGCAAGAAGCAGCATAAATGCAACTATGAGGTTATCAAGCAGGATTGCAAAAACAAGAATGTGGTTAATTTCAAAAAGGAAAACAATAAAACAATCAAAGCAAAGTAGCAACAAAATTGAATCATTCTTCTGTTAATGCATCATTTACCCAGACACCAATTAAGAATGTGCACTTTTTATGTATGCTGCATAGTTTAACAATGGTTTCAAATTTCCCAGTCAAAACCATTTGGCAGAAGATGGACTTACAGAGGAGTATAATGATTTTCAGCTCACCAAGAACTGTGACGCATGTATTTTATCATGTTTACAATGATTTATGAAATATAGTGTGAAAAAAGTATTTTAATATTCCATAATTTAGAGAAGAAGGGTTGCCTATTTCTATGCATTTGCACTGTGAGATGATACAACTGAAAAAAAAAAAGCAAGCAACATTTCTCATCCAGGAAAAAACTCTTGAAGCATTAGCAAAAACAATTGGAAAAATAGGTCAGCCTGAGAAAATATGTCTGATTTTGCAAAAGTTTTCTACAATTTCTGTAAAAACATTAATGATATTTGCATATAATTATTATTTCCTTTGTTCAAGAAGAGTCTATGCTGCTCCTGAGATAAATGAAAAATCATCCTCCTGTCTACCTTGCCACCGAAGTCAACCTTTGTCTTAACCCTTCTGAAGCTGATCTTACATGCAAATAAACTTAATTCCATCTAGTACTGGTCCAGAAATGGCAGTCATGGTTCTTTTAATCTGTCTTCCCTTTTCAGTGTCACTGTTCACCAACTTGGCGACTCTCAAGCTGCATGCAGTGCCTCATTCTGGAATTGTTGCAATTTTGTATCATGTGAAATCTATTGAATTTAGCTTAACTATACCCATGGCATATGAGGCCTAGTAAAGGCTAGAGTTGGATCTTTATTTACCTCAAATTACAGTTCACTGAATTTTAGACTTATGATTGACATGGATATCAAATTTTCCAGAGTATAAGCCACTATTTATAATAGAAATAAGCAAATTTTCTTTTTCCTTGTTAGGGCTTTGGGATAAGCAGCTTATCCAGTATTCATCATATTTTGTAAACATTATGAAAATGACACATTGTGCAATGGTCTGCTGTAACATTGGACTACTCTGTTATCTAGAAGCTCAAGTATTCCTTGTTTTCTGTCTACCAAACATGCATACTAAACTATCTGTCATTTGTTCTAACAATACAAAACAATTCTTCTTTAATAATGGAGAAAAAATATAGGTATTAATCAGGTGCTTTACAGCAAGAGAGTAAGAAAAACATCTGGTGCTACCTAAGCTTGGTTCTGTAATATAGTCCACAATTTACAGTAATAATGTATTTCTAATACACACATTGTTCACTGCAGCACATTAGAAATTCATTGTCCGTAACACCATGGTAAGTTTCCATGTTATAGTTACGTATTTTATAATTCAATCTTATTGAAGAACCATTTTACCAAAATCTTATATTTCTACATTTTATTGCATTCTTATATTTATATCAAATAGGCATGACAGAATAGGCAGCTAGAATTCATTACTTTTGTTACAAAGAGTGAAATCACTCTAAAGTAAAGTACGCCTTCTGTTCCTGGTTTTGATATTGTTACTGAGAGTGGGAGAAAACTTGGGAGGGGAAGAAGTATTTCCACATTTATTCATTTCTTCACATTTCTTTGGAGTCTGTTGTAGAACCTTTTTAAATTTTTCAGTTAAATTATTTATGGCAGCTGTACCCATTTCATAGTTGTGCCAAAACTGACCATCATCTTATTCAGATCTTATTCAGATTGTTTCCATTGCTTCTGTCTACACCCTGATATATTCATAGTGAAGTCTTATCCCTGCTTGACCATTATTTTGTCAGGCAGTGCTGAACTCAGTCCGAACACTGGAAAAAGTCTAACTGGATGAATCAGAAATACAAACTCTGTCTCAGTCTCTGCTAGACTGAAAATGTTCCTATAAATCAGGACAACCAACAATAACGCCCTCATCATTAATCATATATCTGAAATTAATATTATCCGTTTCAGTTAATTTGTTTTCTGAGTTCAGTTTAGGCAGTTAAGTAAGGAGTCAATGTATCAAACAGTGGCAATATTTAAAGGGAAAACTGTAAACCATACTGTCCTACCAGTAAGTTATCAGAAATGAGTTTCTGGAGAAGCAATGCAATGTACTATTTTGTTAAACCTCATTTAAGAATCAGGCAGCTTCCATTCTGAATCTTAAAAATTTAACTTTTCTTAATGTGCACAGAACAATCTTGGACAGAGATCACAAGGTGATAGGTGACCATATCCAAAACAAAAAGCTATGAATTTACCATTGGACAGACGCAAAATTACAGATTAAGAAGTAGTTTAATTGCTATAACTCTTAGTTCAAAGAAAAAGAATTCTGAAGAGAAAAACAGCAATTAAAAGCCAATTAGTTCACATAAAATAACTTCTGCTGAAAATCTGTTGTCTTTTCAAGAGAGTGTTAATAACTCTATCTACATCTCCATCTTTCAGGAGCTGCTTCCTGAAAACAATCTCTTTTTCACACTATATGCATGTATTCATTTAGCTGTTAGTTGAACAGAAAGAAGACACAGTCTTGATCAGTTTCTTTGACTGTTATAGGAAAAAAAAAAACAGATAATTTGTAATCTGTAAACATATTTAATATATAATAAAATTATTACTTATAAGTTCTACAACTGTCTAATTGTATCTGCTTTCTGAAAATTTGCTTACCCCATACCTACTCAAGGGAGGAAAAATCTAAACATTTGACTTATTTGTGCATATAAAGCAAACAACAGCAGGATCCGCATGTCTTAATATTTTACCATTTATGAGGTTAAGAAAAAATATATAAATGTCCAAGAATGTAACAGAAAAACCTTCCATTAACCTAATTCCGTTTTCATACATAAAATGGAAGCTACAGCTTTTTACCTGAGAAAATGGAAATGTTTACCTCTCCCTTTGTATAAGGAACAAATAATATTTTTGAAAAATAGAACATAGCTTGGGTATTTTCCCCATCTTCCTCTGCTGACTGATGCATTTTTCTGCTTATTCTCTCTTTCTCAAAAGCCATTAAAAATTAGGATTCATGTGAACATCATGGGCAACAGAAAAGTCATTCCCTCAGCAACAGAAGCAATCTGAAAACTTCTCATAGTCAAGATTCACTTATTATTTGAGATTCAAATATTTTGGACAATGCATCTTAATTAATATCTGGTCTAGCAGACGCTCCTCTGAAGCCATGTTTCACTTTAACAAATAGCTGCGTCCAGATCCACACCAGCATTAGAAGTTATGAAGCTCTATGGAAAGCATTGCATACAGGACACTTTCACTCTTAGGTAAGTGCAGAATATAAACATTTTAAAAAGTTTTGTCAGGCCACTCAGTGAGAACAACCTCTAATAGGAAAGTTTTCACCCTTACTTTGTTTTTTTTTACGTCATGGAAGAGGAAATGTTCCCAGGTTAAAAAACAGAAAGGAAAAACTTTCTTGGCATCTCCTCTGTAAGCTGATAGCTATCCTGTAGGGATAACTTGGGTGCAAGAGAGAGAAAGGCAACTACTTAGTTCAAAAATAAATCCAAACAATACAGAATATTAATGCGGATTTTAAGTCTTCTTGTCTTGGAAAAGGAGTATGTTTCTGTTACTCAAAGGCATAGTGATAGAACTACTGCAGATTTTTTGCTTCCAGTTTGGGGGAATTATTTTAATATTTCTCACAAGTATGTAGCAGTCTTTGCAGTTAATTCCAACAGGCTCACAAGTTCTCAGCTGTACTAATAGGATCACAGGTCTCTTTCCCTGCTAGTACCCTGTCACCATTAATCCTCTTCCAAGGAGCTGTTCTTCAGGGAAGACAGCAGCTAGTGCACTTGCTTTAGAGATTGCAGTCATCTCTACACAACTCAGAAATTTTAGTTTGACTTTCTGCTTACACAGATATCCAGAGTATTTACAGTTTTTTCTTCTGGTTTCCATTTGCTGTTCATACTCATTGTGTATTTTATACCTATATTTGGAAGAGTAGGAATTTCTCTTAAGTATTTAATTTTCCTGCTAGGCTACTGATTTGTTTTTCATTACTGGACACTTATGCAACTTTGAGATAAGGTGTAATGCTTCCTATCTTTCCTCCAAAGACACTGTACTTTGCAGTTTGTCACTTCCAAGCATCATCTTAGCATCAGTTTTGCATGAGGACGTACTGGTTTGCTATGATCCCAGTCAGAAAGACACTGAGAATCTGTGAAGTATCAATTCAAATACCATTTATTAAAGATAATACTACAAAGAAAGATAACATACTATAGGTAATCTTACATCTTTCAGATGTTGGGGATTTCGAGTTGTGCACATCAAATATGCCTCTGATCAGGACAGAGTACACAGTGCAGCTCATGTCTGTGGTAGAATACCCTATTTTGATCATTCCCAAAAAAAGAAAAAAAAATAACCAACAAACTTTATTCATAATGCCCACTGCCAAACACCACGCATTTTCACACAGAACTTCTGGTTGAACTTTTAGGTAAAGACAAGGTTGCACAGGTGGCATAATTGCTGGTGCCAAGTGGGAGCTGCCTGCAGGCTCATCTGTTACCACCAGCGGACTGAGGTGTCCTTGCAGCCACAAGATCTGTGTAGCATGACCCATCCAGAAGGCCACACTGGACATGCAGGACAGCACAGCATAGACCTGCACCTGTCCAGGTTAGATGTTGTGTGGGTCACCAGCTCCTCCATGTACAGTGGTTTTCTGCTCAGGATCCCTGTGGCATCTTGCTGCTTTATCAGTTGGTTGTAATCTCATGAAAAAAAGCAGGATCAGTTTAGTAATTAAGAATCAAAGATGCCTTTTTTCTTAGAAAATTACAGTTTATTGGAAATAGAAATTCTCATGGATCTTTTAAGTCCAGGATAGAATTGTGGATCAAAATGGCAGTGGAAACAGAGGCATCATTAGTCCTAAGAGACATGGTTGACTGTAAATCAGGTATGAAGAGTTAAAATTCTGGTCAGATTGTTACAAAAAATTACAAAACTATTTCCTTATCAACTCCTGTGGCTAGACTTTTTTTCTACTTTCACACTGGTGCAAAATATAACCTACAAAAAAGGAGAAACATAACATACATTATACTTTGGTATTTATGCTAATTTGGACCAAAATTACAGACAAAAAGAGACTGTAGAAACAAAAATCTTTTCAGGATTTTTCATATCTCTATTATTGCAATGAAGTCCATAGTCCAGCTCTAGGTGAACTCCTGAGTTCATTTTATTTTTCCAAGTAGACTAACAAAACTCTGCTCCGTAGTAATCTTACTGTATCACACATAACAATCTAACCCATTACTCAGTGTCATCAGGAACAAGAAAAGGAGATTTTTTTCTAAGTTATCAACTGAAGCAGATGAATCCAATGAGACTGCAAAGACTCCAAAATTAGGTGATACAAAATGTAATTGCTTTGAAGTATTAACATCTTCCACTTCTCTTTCTATTAGACAATTCTAATTTACAATGCAGAGTATTATGCCATCTCTTCAAACAGAGACATATTACACAATTTGTAGTTTAATGTTCTAGCTATCTGGAAGAAGAGATAGGATGCTGGTGTCGAGGGAAAGGGTGTTGTATTAATTTATGAGATTATATAAATTATTGATGGTTTTTCTCTTTATAAAAAGGGACAAAACTTCACACAAGAAACTGTGGAAACACAAGTAAACAATATATTTTAACAGTAATTATATTTAATACTCATATAGGAACTTACAAAACATTATCTGTCATGTTGCTGAGTGGGAATATTAAAGAGATAAGTTAACATGAGTGGTCTGAAAATACAGAATAAGATAATGAGGGATGAGGTTAGTGTTTAGGGCTTGCATGGTCTCTAAACTATTTCTCTTGCATAGAGATGGGGTTGTTAGAAATAAAAATCCTGAATTCAAGGGATGTGATACCCTACCCCGTGTAGACGTTTAGTTATAACTGTTCCTTTACACTGAGTTACTACAGATAATCTCAGGTACATTTTTTAATTTGTTTCTAGCTGCCACTCAGGTTACCTTTGGAACTGTATAAAAGCAACAAGACCACTAGATATCTGAGAGATAAAAAATTATCATGGGATGACTTGATAGAAGGGTTTAGTTCTGAAGAATTAATGACTCTCAGAAATAGATGGTGCAAAAAAAAAAGAGGAGAATTCATTGATTTAAGGGATGAGATAATTTCCATTGTGACTGATGAAAAACTAGCAGAGAGTGACTAAGTCTGTTTTTTACAAAGATGATTCACAACTCCTTTTATGATTTGCATAGAAATAAGTGGTGATAAGGATCTTCTTCAAGATCCATGTTAGGAAATTACCAGCTTTGCCAATTATCCTGTTACAAATTTCTTAGTTTTCTATAAGCATTGTCATGAGATGGCAACAGATTGCTTTCAATACCAGTCTTTACCAATAGCATGTCAGTCTAGAGGTGTTATTAATGTCTCCTCCTATTTCATGCTGTAACAATGTTTTCTTCTTAAAGAATTCTATTGTAACAGTCTGGGAAGGGTCATGTTACTTACCTGGTGAGGAAATTTTCTTACATGTTACCCTGTTAAAGTCACTTTCTAAATATTCCCTTCTGATCGATAGGTATAAAGACATAGTTCAATTCCCTGTCCTTTCGAAGTCCCTTCTACTGAAAGATGGCTAACTAAGTTACGGATAATGATCAATGCAAAATGAATTGTCTAATAAATACACAATGCTAACTAAAAATATGAGTTCTACTGTGTGCCACACACAAAATGCCTTAATTTGTCAAAACTATCAAATATTGGTTACATTCAATGCACAGAATTGTTAGCAGCAGCAAGTTTTGTTAGCTGTTCCTGACAGTCTGCATCACAGTATTTGTATTATTCAATACAAAAATAAAATAAAAAAGTCCCAGGACCATTTCCTGTTAATGAAAGGAAAGCAGTAGCATATATCATAAAAGACAGCAGAATATAACAGATAATTGTATTGTTCCTGAAAGGACCAAGCTTTATGAGTTACTGTACTCAGTCACTAAACAAATATGTGTAGTGGGTTGATCTTGGCTGGCTGCCAGACTCCCATCCAGCTGTTTTCTTACTCCCCTTCTTCAACAGTCAGACAATGAAGATGGAAAAACTCATGGGTCAAGATAAAGACCCTTACCAGTTACTTTCACTGGCAAAACAGACTCTGGCAAAATTAATTTAATCTATTGCCAGTTTAGAAATAGAGTTTGATGGTGAGAAAAAAGACTGCTCTAGCTTGGGTCCTTTCCACAGGCTGCAGTCCTTCAGGAACAGACTGCTCCAGTGCAGGCCCCCCCTAGAAGCTGCACTTTCTGCCAGAAAACTTGCTGCTGTGTGGGCTCCTCTCCACAAGCCACAGCTCCTGCCAGGAGTCTGCTCCTGTGTGGGCTTTCTACAGACTGCAGCTTCCCTCAGGGCATGTCCACCTGTCACAGCATGGGTCCTCCATGGGCTGAAGTGCGGCTATCTGCTCTGGCATGGCCCTCCTCACAGGCTGAAAGGATTACCTTTTTCACTCTGGTCATCTCCAAGGGCTGCAGAAAGACACCTGCTTCACCTTGGTCTTCTCCACGGGCTGTAGGGGAATCTCTCCTCTGGTGTCTGCAGCACTTCCTCCCCCTCCTTCTCTGATGTTGGTGTCTGCAGTGTTGTTTATCTCACACTTTTTTTCACTGCTGAAATTGTCTCCGTTCAGCATGAGACAACACCTGGTCTCCCCCTCTCAAAGGCCATCCTTACAGCTCTCCCTTCCCTCTGCTAACAAAACTTTGCCATGTAAACCCAATATAATTTTATTAATAGAAGACTTTAAAAATTTTTTTCTTTAATTTTTAAATTCAGATTACTTGCTTTTAAACTTACCAAAAAGATCTGTGGCTTAAATGACAGTTTCATCAACTTTAACAGGAAACCCTTATTTATTTTCTTTTCTGTCATGAAAATACTTCATTCATTTTCAGACTTTACTTTAAGACTGGCATTTCTCATCATAGTTCTCATTAACTACTAGGGTAACTTTCCTCCTCCATATTTTAACACTGCATAGCAGCATGCCAATCACTCAGAAGGGGGAAACCAAAAAGAAGATGCCTGAGAGGTACAATTTAAATTAATCTCAGCTTTTGAACCTCCTCCCTGTTTGTCTCTTTATTCAAATTTCTATACATCTCTTTGCATTTTTTAGATATTTAATGAAGAAACCCCAGTCACAGATATTCTCCCATTGCAATAGAGCAAGCACTTCTTTTCAAGCCAGAATCACAGGATGGCTGAGGTTGGAAGAAGCCACTGCTCCAATGTGCCTACTCAAGCAGGCTCACCTACAGCACGTTGCCCAGAACCACATCCAGATAGCTTTTGAAGATCTCCAAGGGTGGAGACTTCAGCAGCTCTTTGGGTAACTTGTGTGCAGTCACTCTCACAGTAAAAAGGTTTTTCCTTAGATTCAGGAGCAACATCGTGTGTTTCAGTTTGTGCAGACTGCATCAGGTGCTATCACTGTGCACCACTGAAGACGGTCTGGCTCAGTATTCTTCACAGCTTCCCTTCAGGCATTTGTACACATGGATTACATCCCTCCTCAGACCTCTCCTCCAGGTTGAACTGTCCTAGCTCTCTCAACCTTTCCCTCCGTGGGACATGCATGTGCCCCTTAATAATCTTGCTGGCCCTTGGCTGCATTCCCTTTAGTAGCTCCCTCTCTCATACTGGGGAGCCCAGGGCTGGACACAATACTCCAGGTATCTTTTCCTTGACATGGTGGCAACAGTCCTCCTAATGCAGCCCAGAATATTGTTAGCCTTCTTTGCTACAAGGGACACTAAGTTGGCCAACTTGCTATCTATCAGGGCCTCCAGGTATTTTTCTGCAAAGCTGCTCTCAAGCTAGGCAGGTCCCATATATACTGTACATCGGGTTATTCTTCCCCAGGTGCAAGACTTCAAACTTCCCTGTGTTGAACTCCATGAGGTTCCTGCCAGCTTGTTTTTCCAGCTTCTCAAGGTCACTCTGAATGGTAGCACAACCCTCTGTTGTATCAGCCACGTCTCCTGGTTTTGTAGCATCAGAAAACTTGCTGAGGGTAAACTGTGCCCTACCAGCCAGATTGTTAATGAAGATTTTGAACAGGACTGGAACCCTGATTGACCCTGGGGTACATCACCAGTTACTGTCCTCCAGCTAGTCTTCATGTCACTGATCACCACCCTCTGGGACCAGCCATTCAGCCAGTTTATAGTCCACTGCACTGCTTGCTTATCCAGCCCATACTTCAACAAGTTCTCTATGAAGATTGGAGACTGATGTTTTGTTTTCAAAATAAGGTTTCTATGCTGTTTGGGTTTTAACCCATTAGTGGCTTTGAACATAAGAGAGACAAAGGCAATTAACTGGCACTGACTTGACCTTGCCTTCCTGTTGATGAAGTGTATGCTATGTACAGCATCCCCTATACTATAAATGGTTCAGCAGTTTGCATTGTCCGTAATTATCCTTGTATTTTTTTTGACTGGTATAATACATCAGACAGTCAGAAAGTGAATCTTGACATGCAGCAATGCCAACTGTGCATTATATATTTCTGTACATGCTGTTCAATAAACCAGTTGTGTTTGTTTATACTTTTAACTTTCAGAAGCGAAAACAGATGCTAGAATTAACTTTACTGGTTTAAACAAAGAAAATAGGCCAGTATCCTTCATTCTGTTTTTATAACAACTGAAAAGCATACATCTTGATATTAGTTCTATTATTGAATGAAATCCCTAGATGAAGGTCCAATGCTTCAGTAAAACATTATACAAGAATGAAAAGAAAAATTTTCTCTCTCTGCCTTCTTCCCCTACCTTTCTGCTTTTAAAGGGAATCAGCTTGCCTAATGAATTGAAATCACTCAATAACCTCACCTTTTTCTTCACTAAAAGTGCGTTCTCTAGGTCTATAAACAGATTTTGAAAAATATACCAATTATCTTAAGACCTGCTTCTGCTCTTCTCAGTTCTTCAGGAACAGCATTTGCTGTCTTGCACATAATGGAAGAGAATAGAACTGCTGTCATGAAAGGTGTTTGCTGGGGAGCAGACCTGCATCTCTCATTTCTATAGGCCAGAAGATGCTACTGTATCTGCAAGTGACAAATGACAAATTGCAGAAGGTAAGTGTGCCAGCCCTTGAAATAAAAGAAGTAGAAGTAACTGCAGAAAAAGTATCTTTAAAACAAGCAGCGTACAGTAGGTAACCTAAGCTCTCCTGACTTTTATAGGTATCTTAACTCCTTTAGGATCCTTTTGCACTTTGCTTAGGATATGTACTGAGGGTGTTATTTTTGGTAGTAGTGTATTTGTTATTGGTCAGCCTCAGACACACCGCATCAGAACTAATAACTGAGAATTTTTAGAGATTTGTCAAAGTAATAAATGTCTTGTGTACATTTCTGAATTCTTGCTTTAGTTCAGCTGAAGAGATTTCTCTTTCTTCCTCTATCACTTCTTTGTTCCTACTCACATTTGCATAGAAGGTTTCCAATTACTTTAACAACATTCTATTTTTGAAGGAAAAGGACAGAGAAGAGGAAGGTTAATGTTACCTGCAAATTTTAGGTATCTTATCCTGTGAAAGATAAGAAAGGGGGGTTTGTGCTTCTCCTCACCTCCTCAATACAATGATTAAAAATCTCAAAACTAATCACCAGATTAAAACAAACTCCCTGTCTCTGTGTGTTCACTGAAGAATTCCATAAAATATTATCCAACATATTTTAAGCAAGATATATTTTTAACAGAAGCTTGCTTTAATCAAGCAACCTGTTATCAACTAGAGTTTTAAAAGGTACTCTATGGAAGGGTATGTGGAAGGGCTGAGAGTCAGCTACCTTAAGGCTCTCTGTCCAAGGACCTTTCAAAGCAAAAAGGGATAATAATTAAAGGAAGAAGCCATGAACAAGACGACACAGAGACACAAACCTGACCAACAAATGATAAGGGAGGCAGTAATGGACCTCGTCAGTTTTACTTGTTGATAAGGGTACTGGAACGTGGGAATGTTCATTTCAGCAGAATTACCTGATTGAGGACCTTGTCAAAGGGGATGGCAAAGAAAAGGGAGAAGCCATGAACAAAATATACAGAGAGACAAAACTGACAGGCAAACATAAACAAAGACAAGAAGCAAACCTGGTCAGTCATATTAGTGGATGGGCTACCAAGGCACTACAGGAAAGAGGGACTTTGCAGCTGACAGGGATGCTAACTTGAGGGTCCTGGATGTTGGGGTGACACTGGGACTGTGCAAACTGATGAAACAAAGGAACAAAGTGGAAGTAGCAGAAATGGACATAAAGGGGGCTGGTCGAATGTAGAATGAGTCAATCAGTACACTTTTCTAAGATCTGCACCTGATCGCTGCAGTCCATCCTATCTTCTTACTAAATCATTTTTCAAATATGCTTCTGCATATGCCTTAGTGCTTGGTGCCAGCTGCTGGAAGGGGCTGAGTGTCTGTACTGTTCCCAAATTGTGTGTGGGGGGGGGTTGGCTGTGTGTGTCATTTGCTCACAAACCATAAGCTAGACAGCCCTTACCACTACATCTGTTGTGAAATATTCTACTTGTTCTCCCCAAAGAGGTCAGAACCTCAGTATTTTGTTACTACTGAGATAATTTTCTGAGCATGGTGGTAAGAATACCATTTGATTGCACTTGAGGTGAGAGAAGTTACTTCACAAATGTACTGATATTTTAATATAAAATGGCAAGAAATGTCAGATGGATTGCATGAGGACAGACAATACCTGTTATATTATGGTTCACCTTTATGAGCTATAAGTACAGGCAAATATAATTATCAGCATGGATGACTGTTGTGAGATTTCTTTGTATTAGAGACATTTATTACATGCTTGTGCCAAACCAAACTGATCTGTTTGCCAACCCTGGTTCGCAATTGACCTCTTTGTTTCTGATAACTACAGAAATATCTAATTTTTGGTCTGCAAGAGAATTAGCACTTGTGCCTAAGCCCAACAGGAACCGTTCAAAAATAAAATGGTAACCCTAAACTTAACTTTTATGGGAAATTCATTGATACGACAGATACATCACAGGAGCAAACTTTAAATATGAGTCATTACACTAAAATCAAGGAAACTTCTCCATTTTTTAAATCTAGCTAGCTGCTGTACTCCAGATTCCATATATGGTCTAAGAATAGATATATCATGAATAAGATGATTTTCAGGTTTATGTGAAAAAACTGTCCATCTTAATGGATTTCCATGGCAACACTGGGGTCTGCAAAGTAGGTAATAACTGAGAACGATGAGTTTACCCTCATCTTAGAGGTATATCTAAAGTATATTTTTCTCTCTTCTTGAGCCTCTGTTAGTCTACATTTCTTTCTAAAATATAGTACGGAGACAATTTACCTTGGCTTTGCAGGGAGTGAAAAAGTCTGCACCATGCTGACCGTAAGCCAAACTTCCCTTAACTCACCATTGGGGAAGTCTCAGGTACTTATCTCAGACGTAAATCCTGGTGCTGCTTTAAAATTAAAATGTATATGGTGATATGAGATCAACAATACTAGCACTTACGCTGCTGTTCTTTATGGGAGCAAAAAATTCAGCTTTCAAATAAAGTTTTGTTTGGTGGAGTTTTGGCTGAAGCCACTAAATTTCTTCCTTTTTTGTTTATTTGTTTGTTTGACAGATTCAAGCTGGTCTTTTTAGCGTTCACATCTATATAGTCAGTTTTCAGTATGGAAATGTGTTACATAGTATAAAAAATATTACTCTAGCTATGAGAAGTACATTTTTTCTACTGTGGTAATTTTTATAGAGGCAGACTGAATCACAAATTGAATTGGGTTGTGAAACCAACCTATTTTAACTGTGTCCATTTGGACTGTGTCCAAATACACACATATCTATATCCCTCTATACAGATGTAACAATGTATGTATTTAAAAATTAAAAGTGTGTCTATTATGTACATAATAGAAGTATATGTGTTTCTCTATGTTTTTATAAAATCACTGTCAGTATTCCTGAGTTAGAAATACTGATAAAAATGCCACACTAAGTTTAAGGTAAACCTATTACTAATTTAGTGGAGATTTTATTTTAAGACTCACAGAGAGAATTTGTTTCCGCCTATTTCATGTTGTTGTCAAAACTGCCTGCAAACAGGAAGCAGTGATACTCATTTATTTTCTATACTACTGACAGCAATACAACACATACATGCTTAGTTGCACAATTAAACACCATTCTGTGTCAAAATATGAAACTCATCTAAACACATTTCAAACTAGGTAAAAATAAAATCTCATCAAATGGCATAACCTATCTATTCAGAAAAAAACCCACAATGTTTAGTATTATTTAACATTTTTTAAGGGCTTGCATAGAAGGGGAAATATTTTTTTACTCCTTCAGGCTGTTAAACAGTATGCACTGAACTGGAGCTAGAATGCAAATTTTTTGTTAATCCTGTCATTTACAAGCTTTTTTTAATAGGGAGTTTTGTATTTTATGACCCTTTTAGGTTTACAGTTTATGCTGAGTCATGGAATCTTTGTTGTTATTTATGTTGAGCTGTGGATTAAATTTCTGATTTGTAATGATTAGAAAGTAAACTCTTAAAAACATTAGAAATCTGTACATGCAGTTCCAGCTGCTATTCCGCACACTTTTCCCAATAGTTTCTCAACAGAATGTGTTCATTGCCACCCAAGTCTGAATATGGATTTTTAAAAGAATAGTTACTAAAAATTTTCTTGAATGTAAATTAAATCCATGTTTATAGATTTATAATGAACAAATCCACATATGTCTTAGAGAGCATGTAAAAATACATATCTTCTCAAAACACAAAACATGGTTTCATGACTCCCTTACTTGACATTTATATGGTAAAATACTAGGAGGCTTTATGCTTACTGTAATTAATAACAATAATTTTTAATAGCTGAAATTATTTTAACTATATCACCAGAGTAACCTCAGTGAAATTCAGGCTAAAAAATTGCTAAAATTTTACTTGCTGTTGTATTATTTTCTCTGATTTTTTTTTTTTTTTTTTACACATAAAAGATAAAGGAAACAAATGCTACTTTCAGGTTTGAAGATGTGCTGACAACAAACTAGGTATGCTACTCTGACAGAGAACTTCTGCTCTTTTATAGTAATTTTTATTCCACAAGAAACAAAAATATACTAAAAAATTAAATATGCACTCAGCCAAAATCTAGTCTTTCTTTGAAAAATGCTGACATGGTTTTAGACTGCATGTAACAAAATGCCTTTGTAAATGACAGAGAAAACAAAAACAGATCTAGGAGGAATTAGTAGCCTGAAAATGCTCAAGTGCTCGTGAGGAAATGAGGCTTGGTTTACTTCAAAGTTAGTTGAGATAAACTGAATTACTATCCTATACAAAAAGAAGGCGGAGCATAGCTTCTCGAAACACTTTTGTCCTGAGACTACTTCTGTGTCAGATAATGGAAAGCAACTTTACATATGTCTGCATTGAATTTGTGATACATCTGTCACAGCAGTGCTGTCAGACTTGGAATATCAACACTTGGGCTTCTGAACCAGCCCTGCCACCGCATAACCATGGAGCCAAGCATTTGTCCTCTGCTGCTGAAGCCACCAGATTGTCAGTGCCCAAACAAGATAGCTCTAACCCACCCCAGGTACATCCCAGGTGAGCTGCTCTCACGCCTTTCAATTGCACTACAAAAATAAGCTCAGCCTCTTAGTTACAGACACAGTAACCTTTCTGGATAGGTGTGTAGTATAGTAAAGAGTATCTGACTACCACATAATCTTTTACTGTTAAAGCAAATTGTATCACTCATTCCTGGAGGAGCTTTTAACCTGTGTAAGAACACAGTGCAGTCACTGACTTTTCCAAATTTCAGATTTACTTTTAAGTTGGAAGCACATGATATTGGGAAAAAAGCTAAGCTAACATGGAAAAGTCATAAAAAAATGATAGGAAGATCCCATTTGAGTTAATTGTGTAAGTTACCAATATTAACTTCAAACTCATTAGGTCACCACTATGGAGGGGATGCAATAAATAATGAAGTAATATTACCTAGAAATTGCACAGAAAAGAATTTCTGAACATTTCCTGAGTATTTCTAAGATTGCCTATAGAAATATTAACACGGATTAGTACTCGTATCATGAGCATGAAGTAGGAGATGAGTTCATTAACAGAGCTCATGTAAAGAGCTATGCAGAACACAGGAGAAAAAACAAAGTCCAAACATTGAAAGGACAGCTGATAGAGAAGAAGCAATAAAACTGTATCAGAAAATTGTAAGTTGAAACTTCTAAAGTCAAAAGTCCTTATAGCAGATTTAGTACAGATGTATCACAAATTCGGAATAGTTCTGTCAAGATAATTCTCTTGCTATGTAAATTTATCCTTTTGGTTTTTTAAATTATAATTTTATTATTTTCAATTGACAAAAACCTTTTTATTTTTAGTAATGTTTTTTATTTTAATTAAAAGGAATTGAAAGAAAATACTTCTGTGGGATCATGGGTGAAAATATTCAATATTTTGTTTCTTAACTTTCCCCCCTTCCCTCCCCGCAACCCTCAAATAAAAGGACTAAGATTGTAGATTTTGGAAAAAAAAGATTATAAGAAGGAAAGCGAGAAATTCACTAGAAATTACTTAAACATCAACTACAGAGGGAAACCTGAATATTCTCACAGAGAACAGGAGAAAGTCATTAGCAAAGAGAATCTGAAAGTCTAGTAAAAACACACAAAAGCAAACAACTTGGTGTATAGACAATAGGCTCATGAAAGCATAAAAACCAAATTGTCACTGACAAAATCAAAGTGAGACATATTTTGTCCTGGTTTGAAGGTGTCATACGACTTTGTCAAAACACAGGAACCACAAATTTACTTACTTTATAAGCAAGAGACTCAAGAAGCAGTGAAAGTGTTGTGGATCAACATTCACAGTTTTATGATAATAATGGGTAACACTTTAGCAACAATTTTGCAAAGAATATGTACACCATACCAGCAATTCCTGTCTAATGTATGCTTTATAGGCACTGAACATGCATGGTTGTGTTTCAGAAATAATTCAAAAATAGAGTCAACTTTGTAATAATCCTATCCTACAAATAAACTTCAAATTTGGAAGTGTTTTGTTGTTTTTTAACAGAACCATTGATATCTTTTTTCTATTATTTTAAAGGTCAATCAAAAAGAAGATTTAACGTATACATGAAAACTAATGCCTCAGTTTCCAGATGGATCAAAGAACTAGTCTTCTAAGACTGCTTACATTTCAATATAAATTATTTTAAAAGCCCAAGATTTGTTATACAATATATCACCTATTTCATACATGAAGCTTTGAAAGTATAATCCAAAATTACCTTGGAATTTTGCAATCACTAAGTTGATACTTTATCTGAGGAAAAAAAACAACTCATTTTTTAATGCATTTCAACCTGCAATTTGGGCTTTAGGCACTTAATTTGGATTTAGGCACCTAATCCCTTTTTTGCCTGGAAGCAGATTGGTGCTTTCATACCAGAATTTTTGTAGGATACTTCTGTGATTTTTCTATTCCTAGAAAAAAATGGAAAATATTTTAGGAAAACTAATATATAACATATCACAGGGGAAGTATTTCTCCCCAACTGCAGTCAGTAGTTATTAAGCTGATTAACAAACACAAGTCCCAGATGTTTGCAGATATTATTGAAGGCATCACAGATGCTGAAAGACAAACAAGGTACATCTATGTGCATTATTAATTATAAGTAATTACAAATTGCATTAATGTCATCTTGTTTGTATAGCTCAGATCTTAAAAGAGACATTTAGGACAGAGGCAGTTTAGAATGTAAGGCTAGTCATGAAGACAGAACATAGGCTACATGGAGGGAAATTTAGGATGCTATACTGAACTTCAGGAAAGCTGATCTTTTAATTTGTCCAGTCACTGTTTTTTGAGTCCCCCTGCCAGCTATGAGGTTAGTTTCACCACTTCAACACTCTCATGAACCCTTAGCTGGAGCACGGCAAGGATATATTCACATCTGTGCTAAAGGATAAGTGCTAAAGGAAAAAGAAACAAAAAGAAACTCAGATGAAACTTTCAAGCAAAAGCAGAAGGATGATGACTAATGGGAGACAGGGAGGAAAAATTTTCAAAGAGCTAGATTTTAAGAATGGTTTTGAACTAGGGAGCAGAACAACTGCTGTGAGTACAAGTGCCCAGTGTGAGCTGGGTAAAAGCAAATGAGGGAAGAACTCAGTGGATGGTAGTTCTTATTTCAACAGCAACACACTCAAAGATTTCTGGACTACAGAGCAATGCATCACATATTCAGTGAAAAACAAAATCCAGAGACATAATTATACACAGATGTAACTTCTTCTTCTAATAAAGAAGGGGGTCTATCGGATGGTACTGATGGATTAAAAAGGGGATGTTATAATATCCCAACACAAAGTGTGCCACAACTTCTGCATATTTTTGCTCATTAATTAAGTGAATTATATTGAGGTTTGGTTTTGAGACCAAAGACACGTACACCAAACACTATTTTAAGGGTTGTGTTTTGTTTTGTTTTGTTTCCAGTACAAACTTCCACATCTCCCCTGTCTGCTAGGAATGGAAAGGAGTCTGACAACAATTTGTTCTACCCAGGAAGGCACTGGACTGATACACAAGTGTAACCATCTATTATTATAGCCAAGATTCCCAGGCTATTCTTCAGATTAATTGTTAAAAACCTCTATAATACTACTTATGTCAGTGTTTCTGACCAAGGTGAAATTTAAAATAAATTTATGAGAAGCTGTTTTCTTTTTTTTCATCATCACATAGTACCCTTAGTACCTCATCCTTTTTTTTTCTGACATTTTCACAAAGCAGATGATCTGTGTCGCTGAGGTCACTCATTTGTCACTTCTTTGTTTTTCATAACTGAGTTTATTAGTGCATAATTTCTCTTCACCTGTATGTTTCCTGCATTTATAATATTTTTTATATTATAGGAGATGTTCATCTGCATCTCAGTAATTAATTTATCCCAGCTTCACTGTTTGCTGAAAGTGAAGTACTGGTCCTTGTTTTCAAGAATTATGCATTACACCATTACTTAAAAAGTGATGATCCTCTTCCCTGTGTCTGAGTTTATGACACTTGATCTTCCATTCATAAGTTGTTTTACCCAGGTGTTTCTTTAGTCTTCAAAAACACGTACTGGCTACCCTTGCAACATGTTTCAATTTCAATTCCCATTTTGCATATGTTTTTAATAGATTATCTGACTCCAGTTTATCTCCAGGACCTTTTCTGCAAGGACCTGCTACACCAACTCTCTGCACTGTTGTTCTTGGGGCTCTCATTTACATTTATCTTTGCCAGCCTCATCACTATTGTTGTTTGTTTTGCATGTTAGTCAGACCAGACGGTGTACGATTGTGAAGGATCCACCCCGTATGTCATCTAGCTAATTAGGGAGGCTCAATTTCTAAGGCAACAGCTTGCAGCGTCTGAGGGATCTTCTGTTACAGATACCACCAAAAATCATTATTCAGAGTGACATTAATTAATTGGTCTCTTCCCAGGATTTATTCAGTTTTGGCAAAGACATCACAGCATTTTACTTACATGAGCTCTCCCCCTCCTCTCCAGTCTACAATCAGATCTATTGAGGGATCTTAAGCTTTTATTATTCATATTGAAGACAAATAATTTTCTTGCCTGTTTCTGAATTGTCAGACAACATTTTGTCATGGGCTTGTGGCCCTTTAGTTGCTTGGCTGACTGGCTCCTTCCCCAAATCCACTCGTCACTGTTCACATCACACCTGGAAGGCGTTGGGATTTCCCCAGTGGTGCACTCACTCATTTTGTGGTTGAACTTTTTCTTTCTTGGAAGAGACACAAAGAACTCGCAAAACAAACAAGTTTCCTTCTTCCTTTATGATGAGAGTGATGAACATCAGCCTAATCCCTAAATCCTCTTCAGTATTCTTCTAAGTTTTTCAGAACTGTTCCTGAATCACTATTTGGTTTATTAACCAAATATTATTTGGTAATATTAAAAGTGCCATTAAAAGGTAGAATATGTAACCACCACTTTAGGACATCCAAAAAGCAACTGTACAAGAGTGTCTGCCTAGAGAAAGCACACATTCCCCTGCCCCCCCCCCCCAAAAAAAAAAAAACAAAAAAGCAATCCAGAAACACACATAACAAAACCAACCAAATGAGAAAAAAACCACAAAAAAAAAACCAACAAAAAACATTGTGGACAACATGGGAAACAAGAAATATCTCTAAGGAAAAAAAATTAAGAAGACTTGTTGGAATATACAATTTCATCCAATCAAAGGGGAAGTATAATAATGAGTTACCTTGGTTTGTCAATGCTATTGCAGGCATCTGGAGTTAACTTTAGAAATTCAACCTGTTCACTAGAAATGATTGAAATTTGCTGGTTAATTGTTAAAGCAATCTTTGGAAAGCTATGTCTTGTATCATATTCTAGCTTCAAGGTAAAATGAGACACAGGAATACAAAATCACAGAATCACAGAATGTTAGGGATTGGAAGGAATCTCGAAAGATCATCTAGTCCAATCCCCCTGCCGGAGCAGGAACACCTAGATCAGATCGCACAGGAACGCATCCAGGCGGGCTTTGAATGTCTCCAGAGAAGGAGACTCCACAACCCCTCTGGGCAGCCTGTTCCAGTGCTCTGTCACCCTCACTG
>VZTO01008273.1:0-21649 GCA_013400615.1 Syrrhaptes paradoxus | reverse complement strand
ATCAGTGGGCCTACATTGCCTCTGGTGTTAGCCTTATCTGCAATGTATTTGAAGAAGCCCTTTCTATTAACCTTGACGCCTCTAGCAAGGTTTAATTCTAAGGCGGCCTTAGCTTTCCTAGTTGCCTCCCTACACTCTCTGACAACATTCTTATATTCCTCCCAAGTGGCCACCTCCTCCTTCCGTGATGTGTAGACTCTCCTTTTGCACTTGAGTTTGCCCAGCAGGTCGCTGTTTAACCATGCTGGTCTCCTGGCACCCTTTTTTGACTTCCTACCCACTGGGATGCTCCAGTCTTGAGCTTCTTCTGAAGTATAAACCCTGTACTAGCCATTCAAAGTGTAGTGATCTGCCACAAAGCCTGCGGCAAAGAGTTGGTTTTCAGATATTAAAAAAAAAGTAATAAAAATTCTAATACCTATATGTGCAATTTCAATTTTTTAAAAATTATAACATCACTTCTGTCTTTAAATTATTTTCACTTTGAAATTAAGCTGATTGGAATTTTACTTATAGTAGGATGAAAAATCAAATCATTCTTTTCTGAAACAATGTTATCTGAGTTGTTTGAAAAAATATCAATTACTGGCAGATTGAGACTGATGACTTTTTATATAAACTCAAAAAACTTTCATGTGGAAAAAAGAAAACTGCATCTTTCCCAGTGTTTACTGGACTATTTTTCAATCTCCCATTACTTACAAATGTTCTTAGTTGGTGTCTATTCTGGCTATTTTGTTATTGCTTCTAGAAGTAGTACAGAATTTATTATACCATTACCAGTCTCTGAGTTCACATTACACTGTATCAGTATACCATAGCACAAGGAAACAAACTAGATATTCAACACACAATTTGTTCTACAGGATAATTTTCTTTTATCAAATCTTCAGAAAGATAAGAAATCTGAGAAGGAAAATTTCTTGTTTGTAAAATAGTCACACTAATAAGAATGAAAAGTGATCTTAATTCTATCTGGAAATATTCAAAAGTAACCAGAATATATAGAGGAAGTTGTCTACCCTGTCACTACATTCCTTTTTAAAAATGAAAATTTCAAGCCTAACAAATATGTGCTTTGAAATATGTGATTTTGAATTATTCACAAATCTGCTCACACTCTTCTTTATTTAAGGCATCTAAATTCCCTAGGTTCTACATTTTCATACCACAAAGATTCAGAGCTTCCAACACAATCCCAGACAATTTATATGACCAATTTAAAATAAGCCAATTTATACAACCTTCTAGACTCTGCTCTGTGGAAAAAATGTCTGTTTCCCACTGTGCATGTGCAAACACTTCTGCTTTTACAAATGGGTTGGAAGGATATTTAGTATAATATGAAAAGGGCAGATTTTGGATTTATTTTACATTAAGAACACTGTTTACATCTCCCATAAATATTTATAAATAAGGAGAAATTATGAAGGACTGGTATATTCATACAAAAAGAAGCTAAATGTAATGACTTCCGATTTCCTGAAATGGAATGTGTGTGCAAGTTGGGCTGTCTGATCCTTATGATACACATGTATTTATTCACCTGTAGGCTTACACTGAATCACATCCATGTGAATACATAGAATGCAACAAAAAAAAAATCACAAAGTAACACTGTCACTAATTGTCTACAGTTAATAATATGTTGTAGGTGTATTGATGTTTCTTTAAAAAAAAATCTACATGTTGGGAATCATGCTGAAAGGTAATCTAAAGATTTCATATATCTGAAACACAAGTTCATGATTTCTGAAGAAATTCTTCTGATTCAGAATCACCATAATGGCTATTTTTCTAAAGTTGCTCCTTTCCTTTAACAATCACCTCTTCAGACGATTACAGCCACTGCTTCTTACTTTACCTATATTGTTCCTTTTATAGCCCCAGAGTTTTCCAGCAGTTACCTGTCTTATGGTAATAGTACTGCAATGTCATTGAACCACAAACACCGATGAACAGCACTAACACAAGGGCTGTTACTGACTTTTGTTAAAGGGATAATTTCAGCACAGGACTGCCTGCGTATTCCTAATTATAAAAAACTTTCAGAAAAATGCCTTAGGGCTTCTATCTGTTTCTTGCTATCGCTATTATTGTGGTGCCTCAGAGGATGCTATTCCACTATCTGAAAGTAGAAGCAAACTAACAGAGAGAGGGGTTGTGGGTTACTTCCCCTTTTAAAAACTTCACATTAGTATTTATTTGGATCATATCTGTATTTCATGATTGGTTTTGGACTTTCATGCAGTTTCCCAAAGATAATCTCTTCTTGCAACAGACGGTTGAAGGAATACAGTGCTAGTCTTGTTATCTGCTATGTTGCTAACTATTCTAACGTATAGTTACAACAGTGACAAAAGATGACCTCCAAAAATGCCTTCCCAGCTAGTCTTTTCTAGAGTTCTACAGAAAAATAGCAAGAGTTCAAATTTCTGAAGTTCCAGGACAAATAAAAAAATACATATATAAATTAGTTAATGCATGTTAATTAATGCATGGATAACCACCAGAGAAACTGGTGGAAAATATTTACTATCAAATATAAGTTGTCATAAAACACAAAGACTATTCTCTTTCACTAATAAGCACACACTTTTAAATTGAAAACCGTTGCAAGGAAAATTAACTCTTCCTTTTTCAAATAGCCAGTTTTATCTTTAGATGTGTCCTTCTTCACATATTCCTCACAATCTCTTTGGTTTTGTCTAAATTTATCAATAAACTGTTAATTATCAAGTTAAAAAAGGTAAGCAGAGACACTATAACACATACAACATGGCAATATAAAGAAAACAGAATTTGTACTGGATGTAAGAAAGTGGATAGCAAATTGGAGTGGAAAAAAAGGTAGGGTGAAAACAGGATAGAGAGCAAACAAAGGGAAAAATACAAAATTAAGACAAGCAATTAGCCAGATGCTAAAGACTATTTGATATCTTGAAAATTGTCTTTACATCTTTTTCAATGTAAGAGAATGGCTATCAGGAAGGATGATACAAAAAAATTAAACAAAAAGAGTTTCAAGAGAACACTAATGCAACTAAAGACAACACTGATAAATGAATATACAAACAGACCCAAACTGCTGTTCAGAAGTGGCTACCAGTCTAATTGTGTAGTGGTATTTTCTCTGTATTCTGCACATACGCTCACACTTAAACACAATTAGCCAAATGCTCACTTTTAAACATTCAGCTTCTGAAAGAAACTTGTTCAGCAGTTAGACTGCAGAGAGTAGTCAAGTGTTTCATATACTCAGTACTTACAAAATTCTTGGTTGTGAGTACTGTTAAAACCTTCAATTTTTTTTTATTGTTTTATTTTTTTTTTATCAGATATACAGAAAATATGCCAAATGGACTAGAGCACTCTAACTGCAGTAGACTGTTTATAATTACTAAAAATTAGCTGTCACATCGGAAATTGTTATGATCTCGTCAAAACAAACATTCACAATTTAACTAGATGTAACATGATAAGGAAAAAAAGAGTCACTGCTTACTCTGGTATTGCATATCCCTTGTTATAGCTCTGTAATCTGCATCAGCTTAGTAACAGCACAAATGAAAGGTTGTTAATCAGACTCTGAGAAGACTGAAAACACCAAGTCTAAATTTAAGTATTTTGAAGATGTTTTCCAGCTGCCAGATAAGCGGTGGATCCATACTCACAGGTCCGGTCAAGACATGACTGGGATAGACCGATCAGAAAACAGCCAACATGGCTTTACAACAGCTTTGGAACTCCTACGTCAGAGTTTCTCTGAACAAGAGCATGGTTTATAACTACTCAAGGTTGCACTAGACTGCTTGCATGCTGTAACACAGAATGTGAATTAAAGACACTAAATACATATCCACATAACCTTCATGTACTTTCCAATTCCAGTTTAATTTATGGAAATGACTTAAACAACAGAAGTCAAGAATGATTCTTCTTCCACAGTAACAGACTCTATAATTTGGTATTGCACCAATATTGCTTTAGTATTGGTATAATTATACTTTCAAAATTAAATAAATATAGAAAGTCGTATGTAGACCAATACCATCTTGAACTCAAATACTGCATTCTCTTTTTTTCAGCTGGACAAAAGTTTGTTTGTCACTTCTACTCTTCAAGGAACCCGCAGACACCTACTTTCAAAAACTGTTGCAAGGCTGAGAAATAGCTGCGAGTGGCTGTGTTCACATCAAGAATTTCAGTCTAAGTATTGAAAGATCATTTTTATGTCCAAACAAAGTTAATATGAACTACTTTTCATTAACATATTTTTTTAATTAAACTGTAATTACTTTAGTACTTAAAAGTTATATCCCTGACCTAAAATTAATCCATTGTTTATACTTGTTAAGCTCATTGGAAGCCCAGGAGTCTTCATGATCTGTTCTCTCAGACTAAACAGAATCACTGAATTATTCACATATGCATAATTCTTACTAACATCTTACCTGGTAGACCATTTATTATGCCTGAACACCTATGGCACTACAATAAATAATAAAGTTTGATGTATAGTACAGTAGGAGTAACCTCTTCTCTCTTGGAACTAATGTAAGACATTTTTTTAAATAACTTTTTCTAGGGAATGAAGCATCCTTTTCATTTATACCGATGTACCTGATAAACAAGAAAAGTGGAAGAAACAAAAACAAATAAAAAGCCAACTAAACTAAAAATAGAAAAAAGCAGTACCTCAGCCTTAAAATAAGCTTATACTCCCTAGCTGTTGTGCATGCAAAGTAGCATACTACATTTTCATTTCTCCTAACCGTAAACCTAGAAATTTTTCTGTGCACTGAAAAAAGTGGGAGGAGATGACTGTACAAAAAATGTCATCCAGAAACCCAGAATGATCAAAAATTAAGGCCAACCACAAAATTCAGGTAACTGCCAAAGCCTGGATGGCTGAGCCTTTTTCCGTGGTTGGAAGAGAACCCAGTTTAAGCAATAGAGAAATAGCATTTGGGACATAAAAGAGCATAGATTCAAACAAAAGAAAAGAAGAAGATTTAAGCAACTAATACGTGTAATTATTTACTCTCATGTTTGAGACAGTTAGGATGCAAGTTTCCATAGTGATGAGGTGATCCACAAAAGTATTAATGTAAGTGGACAACAGTCTACACTAAAATCTTGGGAACTTATATCTTCTGCTACACTGAATCATTTTTTATCCTTGTAAATTTCAGAGATGAGGTCATGGGCAGACAAATGAAGAATGCATAGAATTGACATTTTTCCAAGAACATGAACTGAATTATCCTTATATTGTTCTCTCAAAAAATAAGAAACCTATTCATTGTCTGAACATGTCTATGCAAATATAAATTCAAAATACTTATTCAGAATATTTTTCACATTGGTTATGTTTCCCATTTAGAAAGCTTTATGGTTAAACCTTAACAAAGACTTTCAAAACCAATGTGAATAATATCCCAACATTTATGATTTAAAAACACTGGTTTTGAGAATAATGTCTCAAGTTGTGTGTGAACGTACTTAGAAAGGTAAGAATTTTGGTTTCCTAATACCAAACTTTAATCAAATAAAGCTCTTCAAATGCTAATAGTAACAAAATAAACAAGACCAGTAAAGTGTTAATACTGTCTGAGAAATACCAAGAAAAAAACATAAGCACATCTGCATTCATAATTATACTTATTGCGGAAACATTCTCCAGTCTCTGTGTCCTGGCTCCCTCCAGGAATGTGTACAGTTAGAGTTTATATATTTAACAAATACAGTATGTACAAATATCAAAGCAGTCTAGAAAATCTGATAGAGGAGCAAGAAGAAAACTTATTCTTATTCTGGGGTTGCTGCATAAATTTTCACAGGAGGAAGTTTTTGAAGTTTAAAATAAAAAGTAACAAGAAGAGTTTGAGTACAATTATCTCTGTTACAAGGAAAAAAAAACACTTTAAATGCTTATTAGCAACAGGAATGTTGCTAAGGTATATATCTTATTATTTTACTTCCAAAGCACCGTATCATTATCAAGTAAGACTTAAGAGACAGCATATTTCACATAATGATGAACATTCCTTTATAAAGAACATTTCATACAGCATGCTTCCAAGGTGGATGCAGATGCTACATAAAATGGTACATTGTACCACCGGAAAAGAAAAAAGAAAAACAAAGCAATCTCAACAGAGAAGTCTGGTTCTGCAGAGCCTTGGGAAATGAAAATCATGGACACAAGGGCTATGTTTCCCTCTGGTGACTTAGACTCCCAGATCTTACTTCCCCACTGATCCCCAGCCTTTGAGGTGCTTATTAGAAGGGACACAAACTCACAACAATAGCAGAAAAGACACATAAACTGTTCCTCCAAAACTACTAGAGAAAGCATTTAATTTAAAGAATTGAGGCCCTGGCTAGTGTATGCAATGTTTTTTAAGAATGACTCTTCAGCATTTCTTAAATTATAAGGCTTTTTCAAGACCTGGTCTGCCAATATGCTTTAAAAATGCCTCTAATACGCCTAGTCTTGTTGCATGGAGAATTGTATATCAGAAGAGTAAACTACCAAGCTTACTCTAGAAAATAGGTAGTTAAACACCTGTACCCTACTGTCTTGCTGTGAATCAGATTAAGCTGTATCAGATGACCACTTTCTGGAAAACAGCTGCAAATCTGTAGTAATAATGTCTCCATGTGGAGACCTCAAGTCCAGATAAACATCTCCAGGGTTGGACTAATGTGTTCACTGCAGTTTTTATGAGATCCTCTTGACCACCTCTAAAATAGGATCAGTATCAAAAGAGGCGAAGGACTCAAAAAATTCATCCTTAAAGAAAGGACTTCATAAAATGTGAAATTCAAAAATAAGGCCACAGACTAATCTGTTCAGATGACAAGGAAGCTTTGAAGAAATGTCAGAGACAAGGAATAGACTTGGCCTGAAAATTTACAAATTGGTGTTGAGGAATACTCAAGTTATAGGTCATGTTCCAGAGAGAGACAAGTCATGGATACTTCATATCCCAGAAAATGCTTGTAAGAACTTAACTTTTCGTTATCATAAGTCTTCTCTCTGGAGGAGACTATTTCAAGGAGAATAAATCTCTCAGTCATCTGATTGCAGAACAGAAATTCTCAAAGCTTCCAAGTTTACATAAAAAACCAGAGCCCTTGTTTTCCAGCCAGCCTTATTAAGAAGAAGACTGATGAAAGAGAAAGGAAGAGATCTGAAACATTCTGACAACTCTATATATAATATTTCAGCATTGGACTGCACTGTGATGAAACAGTCAACAAAGAACTCTGCTGTTATTCTTTATCTGTAACTTGAGTTTTAGTACTTATCTATGTTCTGTAAAAATTTATATCAGCAGTTATTTCAAAGTGTTATATTTATGTTTCATGTTTTGCAAAGACACTTTTTTAGAAAGCAGCCTACAGTTATGAATGCTTAGAAATTACTTCAAGAAGTGGTAGTTAAAAACAATTTGATATATAAAAGTTTGGGATCAATTGAGTACCTGTGTTCTTGTAGAGCAATTAAGGGAAATTTCCTAGGTATGAGCTATAAACCATGGCTGAGTATATGATAAGACCATCTTAGACTACAGCAGATTCAGTTACAAACCAGAAGGATGAGATAAGGAGAGAAGATTGCTTTTGTAAAGCCCGGTTCCTCTCTGTTTACTTTGAAAAGTGGCTGCCTTGAAGGGGTTCTTGAGAGGCCTCAAAGCTGCACAAATAACGTAAGCAGTTAAGCTTTCAAAGTAGTAGAATTTAACTGAAGGAAAAGCTTGAAAGCCAAGATATGAACTAATGTAGCAAGAAAGGACCTGCTCATGACTGACCTAAGTGGCAGAACAAAACCTTATGTACATTCAGTTCTGTCATTTTTGGAACCAGCAACCTGCAAATGTGCATAAGCCTTAAGGACAATGTTGAGATAAAGCCACTTAGTGCTCAGAGACATCCTTTTTATAGTCTTTACAAGTAGGACAACAAGCTATGCCCAGAAGGAGAATAACTTATTTGTGTGTTTCAAAGAGCTTTTTTTTTTTTTCAAACAAACAATTTGTGTTCCTCATATCTCCCACTGAAACAAACAATAAGAACAGCTTACAATCTCAATAAATAATATTCAATCACTAGGTACATTGGAAACTTCAAAAGAGAGTGAGAAAATATGTGGCATAATCACAGCTGGAAGGGATTTTAGGAGGTACAGAAGGCACAGTGTGTTACCTATCCCCAGCCACATCCAGCTACATTTTCCAAACTCCACAAGCGTTTGCACCTAAGTAAATAGAAGCAATACCTTAGGATAGCCAAAAGACCTCTTTGCTTTGATAATCCATATACAAAACTATCTCTGCACCATTTTTGACAACATTGATTAGAAAAAAAAAGGTAAAAAACAACGAGAATTCCTCTTTTGAGCTTTTAGAGAGATGTAAAATTTAACTTAGATGTAAACATGCAATTGCTTCTCTGTACATATGTACAGCATCCTGACCCATGCTCTCAGTTTAAAGGAAAAATCTCACTATTATGAGATGCTAAAACTATGCTAAAACTACAAACTGGATGATTCAATTTTCAAATTTAACTCAAAATGCAATTCCAGTTACTAAATCAAACAAGTAACAAGTACACTGATTTAAACTCAGTGAGCAGTTCAGTTTCCAAGAGGATAAATCTTCTTAAGGCTGAGATAGTCAATGTTAGGTCTTTGACACCAACATTCTGGAATCTCAGGACACAGAATTGCACCTAGTTCTGAACTCCTATTAAGGGATTTTCTTTAAAGGAAGTCAACTAAGACTTGTGAAAAGTTTAATATGCAAAGGAAATTAGCTTCCTATCAGACTTCAAAGTGAAGGTTTTTCTGTGGTTTATGTGACTAAAACAATAACTTACACCCTCCTTACTGATCCAGTCCTAGGAACACAAGCCACAACGGGAATTTGCAGCTCTCATTTGCTCTGTTAACTCATATTTTCTGACAAAAACAGATACTCTAGTTGAAGGAGTACACCTTAATATTTATGCTTTAAATTACACATTTCAAGCTGGAAACTCAGCTTTAGGTTTTGAGGACTTGAAATATAGAATATATTTAAGGTCTGGACTCTTCAACCTGTGTGCACTTTGGACCCATATGTAAGCATACTGCAGTCAAAATGACTAAGTGGAAACACGGCTGCCAGCTTCCAGAAAGCCAGTTTGACTGGCCTCCAGTTGCAATGTCTGCTTTAGATCACACCTGGTCTATATATCAAAGGCTGAGAATTTAGTGTTATTTAAAGAAAATCTCACAAAGTTACCCATAGATTTCACCAGTGTTTCATCTTGTATGAAGAATCCAAAGATCCTTGGTGGTCATATTCTTTTCTCCCTATGATCAGTTTTTTAATACTTTAATTCCTTCCTTGATCTTCCTCTAAAACTTTCTTCTTCAAATTAGTGATTTTTTTTTTGTTTTGTTTTGTTTTGGGTTTTTTCATATGAGAGGTAAGTTACATTTTCCTCTTCATTTGTCTCAAATTTTTAGAAACACATGCCACATCTGAGAACTTCTTTCTGTTTCCAGTACATTGTATACATTTTCTACTATGGAGAATATACACACATACTTTGTATACTATCTATGTGCAGAACTGTACGTGGAATCACAGCAGATTTTCTAAAATAACTAATCTCCACACTGATCAAAGTACTTCAATATAGCCAAGAAGTTCTCAGAAAAAATATTTCTTATTTTCAACAGAAACCAGTAAGCTATATAAGAGCAGCTGAAATGATAGGCAATAATAAATATGCACAGACGCATAGATGATAGTGCAGACAGGCATCATGTGGGCTTCAGAGTACATTGTTCTATATTTCTTCTCTTAGATGTAATCATTTCCTGATCCTTAGTGCTGCTCCCTTGTAGGCCTCTATTGTGGTTTTGTGTGGTGTGTTTGTCTGGTAGCAGGGAGGGGCCACAGTCATGGCTCCTGTAAGTGACTGCTAAGGGTTCATCCTCACCCCCAGCTCCAAGGTTTTAGTAGCTGGGAAAGAGGGGAGAGTGGGGGAAGGAGCACTCCTGAGCTGCCCCTGTGAGAAACTGCTGGAAGTTCCCCAGTTTCAGGCTGGACCCACCCCAGGCCAGGGCAGAGCCAATTGGCGCCTCTGTGAATGACATATTGAAGAGGGCGCACGGAACATGGGGGGGTGGAGTGGCCCTGGGCAAGGACTGGCCCAGCCTGGACATTCAGCTGCCTGCCTGGCTTCTCCTGTGAGCAGACCTGCTGCAGCCCAAGCCTCCTAGCATTTGGAACAGAAAATTCTTGATGGCATTATTGATCTTTCTTCCTAGGTTTTCCACAGAACACATCATTAAAAGCTTGACTAATTCCATTGAAGTTAATGGAAGACAGTTCTGAATTGAAAGGTCACAGGCTGAATCCTAAGACAGTTTTCCTTTATGGCTCTAAGACATGTTTCTTTCTGTAACTAGGAGAAAACCATTCTGTAAAATGTGAACATCGACCTTTCTTTCATAAAAGATCTACTGTAACAGTTGCAAACTTCTGTCCAGTTTGCAAAACACCATTCTGTCAGTGCAGTCGTGAGGTTGTATAAAACACCTTTCCCTTCTTTGACATTACTAGCCTTATACAATTTCTGTGTTTATGTTGTGTGGCTTCTTACTGAGTAAAAAGATACAGACACCTCACCATCTACAGCGGTCAGATCATGCACCACATATGTTAATACTACATACGTGCCAAATCACATTTGCTGAAGCTACCACCAGCTTATGCCTCTCTTCCTCTTCTCTGGTTTTGATACATTAAATTTAACCTCACTTAGGTTCTTTCACGTTACCCCAGTTGAAAGGAAAACCCAGTAAGTATCTCCAGAGTTCCTTGTTTTTTAAACTCTCTTTCAGTAAGAGACATAGTATATGTGTAGATATATATATGCACATACAGTCACAGAATCACAGAATGTTAGAGATTGGAAGCGACCTCGAAAGATCATCTAGTCCAATCCCCCTGCCGGAGCAGGAACACCTAGATCAGATCGCACAGGAACGCATCCAGGCGGGCTTTGAATGTCTCCAGAGAAGGAGACTCCACAACCTCTCTGGGCAGCCTGTTCCAGTGCTCTGTCACCCTCACTGTAAAGAAGTTTTTTCTCATGTTCAAGTGGAACCTCCTGTGTTCCAGCTTGAACCCATTGCCCCTTGTCCTATCACTGGATGTCACAGAGAAGAGCCTGGCTCCATCCTCCTGACACTCACCCTTCACATATTTATAAACATTAATTAGGTCACCCCTCAGTCTCCTCTTTTCCAAGCTAAAGAGACCCAGCTCCCTCAGCCTTTCCTCATAAGGGAGGTGCTCCATTCCCTTCATCATCTTTGTGGCTCTGCGCTGGACTCTCTCCAGCAGTTCCCTGTCCTTCTTGAACTGAGGGGCCCAGAACTGGACACAATATTCCAGATGCGGTCTCACCAGGGCAGAGTAGAGGGGGAGGAGAACCTCTCTTGACCTACTGACCACCCCCCTTCTGATACACCCCAGGATGCCATTGGCCTTCTTGGCCACGAGGGCACAGTGCTGGCTCATGGTCATCCTGCTGTCCACCAGGACCCCCAGGTCCCTCTCCCCTACACTACTCTCCAGCAGGTCAGCACCCAACTTATACTGGTAACTGGAGTTGTTCTTGCCCAGATGCAAGACTCTACACTTGCTCTTGTTAAATTCCATGAAATTTTTCCCCGCCCAAATCTCCAGCCTGTCTAGGTCTCGCTGAATGGAAGCACAGCCTTCTGGTGTGTCAGACACTCCTCCCAGTTTCATATCATCAGCAAACTTGCTGACGGTGCACTCTATTCCCTCATCGAAGTCGCTGATTAATATATTGAATAGCATCGGTCCCAATACCAAACGCTGGGGACTGCACTAGTCACCAGTATGTATGTAAAATAAACAAATAAGAAGTATGAAAATCCTTTGCTGCTTTGCTGTATTGCTGTATTCTTAACTACATCTATCTCACTAAAACAAACACTTTTATACCCAGACAGTAAAATGTTATTACAAATCACAACATAATAAATTGTGTTTGATGAAACAGAGCTGTGACCTAAAACATTGCTTTTATAAAAACACAACCATGAAATGGGAAGTTACAAAGACAAGAATATCCCCAAAGGCGTGGTCTCTTAAGAAAGAAGGTAAGGAAGTTTGACTGAGACCGTAACTGTGGCAGGTGCAGTGCTCCATAATTGCTGCCTAAGTTTCTGACTCAGACGTTTCACTTCATAACTGCTGAACAATAGCAGAGATGGGTAAACACATAGTTTGGTTTTCTTTTTCTCGCATAGTGACTGAATTGAAGTGTTCTCTAATCACTAGGTTACAGATCCTCAGTTACTGTGAACAGCAAAGCTACATTGATGAAGGTGTTATATCATATTTTTAGCAAAGGATCTAGGTCACTTTGGCTCACAAAGCTTTACTTATAAAAAGCTACATTTGCAAGTGTTATTCAAGTAAAGCTTTAGGTAAGTATAAAGCATTTAGCTTTATATAAGTATGATTTTGGACAAAAGCAGATTCTTGTGAAAGCTTTTGTCACACAAAGATTATAAGAAAAGCAGACCCTCTGGCAGCACACTGGAGACATACAGTTTTGTGAGCTTCTAATTAGGCTGTACACAAAATGTATGTGGAGTTAAGAAGTTGTGTTGTTACTAGTTGAATGAATCTTTAATCTTGTTCTTGACATTGTCATAATCTGGGTTTTTTTAACAAAAAACAGAACAAAATGCTTCACCTCATAACCATAAGTGGTAAAACACATAGTTATTAATGTTTTTTATCTCTAGCCTGAAATTTTAGTGTTTTAAACATAGCACTGGAATAAAAATTCAACTAAATAACTTCTAACTTTTCTATGTAACTTTGAAATGCACCAACAAACCTACAGGAGCTGAAACATTTTCACCCTGTATGGGAGACATTCATTCTCTTATATGGAGCTGCTCAAACACTAGTGGTTAAGGCGCTGGAGCACACAATGTGTCTGGCATGGATAAACCCGATATAGGTTGAAGAACCTCTGGAAAGAATCATGCATATCAATGCTTAAATTCTTCTGCCAATAATATTCTGACTGTATTTTAATGGATTAAAACAATTTTTTTTTCATATAGGACAGTTACTAGTGAGGCAGTAATTCAGTCATTAAAATAGCAAGCCTGTTATCTCAAAATAAATATCGTCAAATCTATAGATTTGTGATTTTTTGTATTTTTAAAACAAATGTCATCCTCTGTCTCATTTTAACAAGTTTTGTTTTTATGAAACACGTGGTTTTACCTTCCTGCACATTTCATTATTGCAATGAAATACCTGTAAATTAAGCCATTTGTGTCAGTGAATTTTTGGTTCCTAGTATTAATTGTTCCAGACTACTAACCTTCTTGGTGTCATTACATCAATAATCTGGCAAAATCTACAAGATAAGCACTATAACAGCAACACATCACTAGGTACAGAGAAAAGCAAGAATATTTAATAATAATAATAACAATAATATAATGTCAGTAATTTGGCAACTGGAAAATCTATTAGTTATTTTCATGTTTAATGCTAATAAATAAAATCATAAACTAAAATTAGTTCATTCATTTCTGGGAAGGCTAGATCTAGTCCATGTTTGGCCCAACATGGAGGTCACTTCAGAACTTCCACAGTTTTAAGAGGGTCTTAGTCCTTCAGAAGAATTTGCAGAGGATGGATGACCCACATATATGCCTGTCACATCTTCTCAAAAACGACATTGCAAATTTAACTTCACTTCTCTGCAAACAGTCAAATGCCATCATGACTTCAAGACAGATAGAAGGCAGGCACTCTTCACTCTTGTTATTTTCCAGCATGCCTACTCTCAGTCATAAGCCATGCATTTTTTTAAGTGGTTGTCAGTTTATACACTGGTGGTACACACAAAGTTTAGTACACAGAAAGGCTTCTTTTTCATCATTACTCATTGCCTCACTGAAGAAAAGCTTTTCTCTCCTCTTCTCAGATAGTTACTGAGATTTGAGTCACAAAGAAAAAGTGGCAGCTGACCTTATAATTCACATGCTCATTCCCAGTTAAAAAAGATAGTCAAGAAGATATCAAAGTTCTCTCTTAAATAAGCTAGGGGTCAGTAATCTCTAGGCACATCCCATCCACTCTCCTTCTTCTCCACGCTGTAGAATATTAACGATAGCTACTGCCCCAGGAAATTTAGGTAATCTACAAGATTACAAAATACTAATAAAGTAAAAAAAAAAAAACAACAAAACAAACAATTTTTTTTGATACACAAGCCGCAGGGGAAAACCTGTAATTCTTTTACTGTGTCCTACACAAACTGTGTCCATGTTGTAGAGCAGGGGTGTATGAAGTCAGAGAATTTCAAGAAGCCTGTTGTACTAGAAGGAATGATAAAATGCAAGAGCATTCGAATGTAACAAAGATTGATTTCATTCAAGGTTCATAACTCAGATTTCATAAGTTTCATAACTGTGCTACGAAAGGGATTAAGGGTGAGAAAGAACTAAGGGGTGATATACAGATCCTCCCATTACACCTTCATAACTCTGCAGTGTCTGTGATAGCTGCTGAGACAGGGCTATGTGCAGAAGCACGTTTAGCAAACAGTGCACAGCAACTGACTCCAAATTCTGCATCTCAGAAAAGATGAGGGTTGTAACATAGCAGGACTAACAAGATGGAACCATGAGAAAAGCATTACTCTGTCCCTCAGGCAACTCACTTGAAAGAAGTTAACAAAGTCAAAAATAAACTGCAAAATACACTTTCAATCAGAGGAATCTTCTACCAAATCCCTTGTGCTTAAGTGAGGACTCATCCCACAGGATCATAATTTTTTTTCAGTCCACCGCAGTGTCTTAGTGCAAAGGAAGCCATAAAGAAGTTACTTTCAAACAAACAGACACTTCACACACAGCCATATTAAGAGGAGACTTCCATTGCAGTCTTTTTTATAAGTGGTACTATCTAAGTATTGTTGATGCTTCACACACAAGCTTTACAGCTTCATACAACTGTTTGCTTGTGAAATGTCTGGACCTGCCGACATCTAGATTTGGAGATAGCTTATAAAGGTTCAGGAACATTCCTTCTGACCTGACTCACATGTTGAAAAAAGAACTACTGTCAATCCCATGATTATTGTCAAAAGGGTTTATTGCTTTATTCAAAAGCCTTTTTCTCCTTTGTCTAAAGAACGAATTATGTCATACTCTGTGGTGGCTATAATGAGTCTGCATCTTTATGCCTAACCTAGAAAATGAGTATTAATATAACAATAAATACCTAGAAAACAAAAGCAACCACTTTGCCAAAAAATGAAGCTGCATTTAGAGGGAAAGTTATGTTCATTATTTATTAATCAGTCACATTGCCCTATGAATAATATTGTCTGACAGAAAGACCAGCTTCATAGTTCCATTGTTTCAACACTATGGAATAGCATGGGCTAAAGGGCCTAAAATCTGACTATTGTCATATACTATTCCTCCTCAGGCATATAGGAATGATTAATGAAATACACCATGTGGCAGGATAGTTAGAAAAATGTCTGAATCTATGGTGGTGTACTTTTTAAATCACATATGAATTAAAAATTATTTGATGAAAATGTTTACTGTTTAAGGATTTAAGTATTGGACGACCTGCAGAAAAGCTGGTGAAGCAATCTGTAACTTTTCAGAAAGTGAATATCAGAACTACAAAATGAGAGTTAATATTTCATTGGTTACTACTATGTGGTAAACCAGATAGATTTATGACAGATTCCATCTAGAAAAAGACCTTTAGCATCAGGAAAAAAGTGTTTGAAGACAGCCACATCATTCATCATTTAAACTATAAACTGCCTCTGTAATCTTTATATTTCTGTAATTTTTTTATGAGATGACCTAAGAATTTTTCTGTTTTCAAAATTTATAAAGTACCTTTCAGCTTTGAAGCATTCGTCTTCTTCCCAAGAGCATGACTAAAAGGTATGATCTCTATGTAGATCTATTCAGATTCAGCATGATAAAAATTTAACAAGCCTTGGTACCAGTGATGTGCTTGCACACAAAGCCAGAATTTATGCTTGTTAATTCAATATGAATATATTTATATATGAAATAATATTAAGCTTTGTGAGCTTCATCACTTAGTAATATAAAAAACCCAGTAACTTCTGAAAGAGTCTTCAGCTATATTGCAAACTTGCAACTAGTTGAATATTTATTTTTCATTTCATTTCAGGCTTTCATTTCAAAAGGCTAAAAGTGACTACTGTCATAGAATGTTTCAGCATACAATGCCTCTAACTCCTATCCACATTTCAGTATGCATACCTAGTTAACAGACAAACTATTGTTAACTGTTAATGTTGCAATATGTACGAGTGGTATGATTAGCAAAACCTACAAAATTTGTCAAGTTGAAACTAATACTCCCTGTTTGAGTGGAAATTCTTCATATAGGATATCATTCCATCTTCTGTAAACTGTTTATTGTTTCATAAAATATATTAGGAAGCCCTACAAATTACCGAATTTCACAATTACACTGAGAGCTACCTACAAAATCTGCTATTTTTTCACTAGAAGACATACCAAGAAGTTGAAACAGTTTCAAACCTCAGCCATATGTATGAAGAGGCCTCCTATGATACATTTTTTAAAATTATTAATTCAATGAACACGATGAATGAAGAGTGAAAATTTTATCACAAAATTGAAATTACAAAGTACAGAAGGCTGAAAAGATTGCTGGTTTATGCTTCTTTTCTTTCTTAAACTACTAAAAATAATGATCTTACTGCAATATTTTATTTCAGCTACCTCTGGTATTTTCAGCTGGATTCTTTTCTCCTAGACAATTATGATCCCATGAAAGATCAAAGAGTTTTTCACTGAATAAAGTATTATCTACTAAGCTTCAATAAATAAGTTTTCAATAATAACCATGATCAGAAATGTCAGGTATTGATACCAAAAAAGGTAAATTATAATAAACTAGCTTGGTAATGATAATGGTGACCTTAGCAGTGTTAATTTTTACACTACACAGCAGAGTTTGAATATGAACTGTCAAATAGAGCTACTCAGCAGAGGCAAGAGAAAAAACTGAATGGACAATAAATAGACAGATAAAAATAACACTTTCTAATAAAGAAAGTATATTGTATGTTCAAGAAAGCATTTTAACCATGACAGAGCATCAGATGCACATTTCAAATATCAGAATTCTCATTTTTCTCCCCATGTTTTACTTTCATTTTTGTTATCCCACGTGCCATTGTCTCAGCCAAAAGTGTTTTCCCTCCTGAGGTCTGTAACTTGCAAACACATCTGTGCAGTTTGTCTGTTAGTAAGGCATACACACGTAAAGTTTTATGAGGAAGAGACATTTCATAACTTCTGAGATGTCAATGAACTGGTTTCCCACCAACTGTTCAAAACCCTTCTAACATCAGCTGTATGGCCACTATTTGTTAGATCCTACCTAAAAGATTTATTTTTCATGAATTTTCTGCCTTATATTTTGCAGCAGTACAAGAACAAAACAAAGAGCACTATTTCATGAAAACTAAACGAGATCCATTATAGACCTTCCGGTATAGATGTTAAAAAAATGGCATTTCTAGACCTTGGTTATTGTTCTCTAAGGAACATACAGCCGTATTCTGAAAGATTTGACAAAAGGCAGCCTATCTTGAAGTGTGATTGTTTTACCTTGTTTTATGGTCCTCAGTTTCTTTTTGCAGGACCTGGATTTGAATGGCCTGCTATAAATTTTCTACACTCACCACTCAAAGAAGGTGCTACATTAAAGCTTTTAAATCTTCACTGGTTCCATGTTCTAAGCTGCAGAGAAAAAAATTAACTGAAGGCAAAGCATTGTTTTCAGTCATAATAACACCTTTATACACATTTCCATGAAAGCCTAGATATTACTGGAAATTATGTGGTTCTTCATCAAATAATTTGAGAAGTTCTGTTTCCTCAAAGTGGTGTTAGGGTTAGCTTGAAGAAGCAGCATTTACAAATGGTATCAAGAATGCCATCGTGCAACTTTTTTTTTTTTTTTTCTGTTCATCAGCAGTGATTTTGATGGAGCTTGGCTTGTTGGTTATGCAACATAAATATTTTCTCCATTAGTAGACTCATGACCTCTAGCTACATTCATTAAATAAATGTGTGTGTTGGATCATCTGTCACATCCCTCCGCTCCTGATAAATATTCGACATCAACTTGAGGACATTCTTCCCCTTTATGCAGTGCTAATATTCTTCAAGTTCTACAATGTCCTGTTAATGCCAGTTCAATGTCTGATCATTTGGGCTTTGGACCAGACCCTCCATCAGTGATGATAACAGATGACTTGGGATGTATGTCTTCTGAAGCATTCAAACTCTGATAATCACAGTACTGAAAGTTACCTTATTTGGGTTTTTTTGTTTGTTTTTTTTTGGTTTGGTTTGGTTTTGGTTTTTTGTAGGGTGTCTGTCCAGTGTTGACAAGTCACCTTGAAACACAGGCTAGCACATATGCCAAAATTTTTCTAATAGACTACTCTCCATTTCAAGCAATAGCTTTCTAAACATATTCTGATGTCTTTTGCAAATATAAACACAATAATTTAATGAGAGCCGTGCAAAAACATTCCTCTGCAAACATTTATGCACTTACTTCCCTACAATGTTTCTGAGAAAAAATTGCTGAAAACAACAAACAAGATGTAAGAATACCTAGTCATCTCTAAGTCTTTCAAGGAGCGCTTCAATAGCTGTTTAGTGTTTTCAGGTCTTTTGTATCTGCACAAGTTCATTTAGAATCAAGTAATTGTGCTGTTCCTTAAATACCACCCAAAAAGATTATGGTGCTTAGCAGCCAGTGTAGTTGGATTCAGTCCTTAGTTTGGGACTAAATTTCTGAGACTACAAGTGCCTTCATATATTTATGTACTTGATTTTTTCCTTGAGTATTTAAAAATCAAGTCCAAATTAAGCTTTTCTTACCCTAGAATACTGACAATAACTTAGACAAAAAGATAAATGCATCATTTGTACATCATTCTCTCACTACATTATCTGATAGTGTTTCCCCATGTGTCCAGTAGGCCCCTTTTTAAGGCTGCTATTAGATCTCCTCAGAGCCTTTTTTCTCCAGGCTGAACAACCCCAACTCTCTCAGCCTGTTCTCATAGTGGAGGTCGTCCAGCCCTATGACCAGTTTCCTGGCTCTTCTCTGGACTTGCTCCAACAGGTCCAGGTCTTTTTTTTGGGGGGGGGCCCATATCTGAACAGTATTCCAGGTGGGGTCTCATGAGAGCAGAGTAGAGGGGGAGAATCACCTCCCTTGACCTGCTGCTAATGCTTCTTTTGCTGCAGCCCTGGACACAGATAGCTTTCTGGGCTGCAAGCACCCGTTGCCTGCTCATTTTCAGCTTCTCATCAACCAACACCCCCAAGTCCTTCTCCTCAGAGCTGCTCTCAATCTGTTCACAAGGCAGAGTGTATTTGTGCTTGGGTTTGCTTTGACCCACGTGCAGGACCTTGCACTTGGCCTTGTTAAATTTCGTGAGGTTTTCATTGGCCCATCTCTCCAGCCTGTCAAGGTCCTTCTGGATGGCATCCTTTCCCTCCGCATATCCACCACAGCACACAGATTGGTGTCATTGGCAAACTTGCTGAGGGTGCACTCAATCCCACTGTCCATGTCTCCAACAAAGATGTTAAACAACACTGGTCACAGTACCGACCCCTGCGGAACACCACTTGTCACTGGTCTCCATTTGGACATTGAGCCATTGACCACAACTCTTTGACTGCAGCCGTTTAGCCAATTCCTTATCCAGCAAGTGGTCCTTCCATCAAATCCATGTCCCTGCAACTTAGAGACAAGGATGTCAGTGGGACTGTGTCAAAGGCTTTGCACAATTCCAGGTAGATTATGTCAGTTACCCTTCCTCTATCCACCAGCACCATGGCTCTGTCGTAGAAGGCCACCAAAATCGTCAGGCACAATTTTCCTTTGGTGAAACCATGTTGGTTGTCGTCAATAACCTGCTTGTTATCCATGTGCCTTAGCATAGATTCCAGGAGGATTTGCTCCATCATCCTGCCAGGCACAGAGGTGAGACTGACTGACCTGTAGTTTCCCAGTTTTCCCTTATTTCCCTTTTTAAAAATGGGGGTTATGTTTCCCCTTTTCAGGTCCATGGAAACTTCACCAGACTCCCACGACTTCTCAAATATGATAGATAGCAGTTTGGCAACATCATCCACCAGTTCTTTCAGGACATGCGGATGTATCTCATCAGGTCTCATGGACTTGTGCACCTTCAGGTTCTTTACATGGTCTTCTCCTACAGCTGGTGGTTCTTCCTTCTCCTAGTCACTGCCTTTGCCTCCTGCAATTTGGGCAGTGTGGCTTGGGCTCTTGCCAGTGAAGACTGAGGTAAAGAACTCGTTAAGTACCTCAGCCTTCTCTATATCCTGGGTCACTACGTCTCCCATTTTCTTCTGGAGGGGGTGCACATTTTCCCTAGTCCTCCTTTTATCGTTGACATACCTATAGAAGTTCTTCCTGTTACCCTTAACGTCCTTGGCCAGATTTAATTCTATTAGGGTTTTAGCTTTCCTGACCTGATCTCTGGCTTCTCGGACATTTTCTCTCTATTCTCCCAGGCTACCTGTTCTTGCTACCACCTTCTGTAGGCTTCTTTGTGTTTTGTTTTGTTTGATTTTGCTCAGGAGTTCCTTGTTCATCCATGCAGGCCTCCTGGCATTTTTGCCTGCCTTCTTCTATGGCAGGATGCCTCATCCCTGAGCCTGGAGGAAGTGACCCTTGAATATTAGCCAGCTTTCTTGGGCCCCTCTTCCCTCCAGGGCTTTATCCCATGGGACTCTTCAAAGCAGGTCCCTGAAGAGGCCAAATTGCACTCTCCTGAAGTCCAGGGTAGCGAGTTTGCTGCCCACCCTCCTCACTGGCGGCCTGAGGAACTTGAACCCTGCCATCTCATGGTCACTGCACCCCAGGCTGCCTTTAAGTTCCACATTCCCCACCAGCCCTTCCTTGTTGGTAAGAACAAGGGCCAGCATAGCCCCTCTCCTGGTTGGCTCCTATATCATTTGGAGAAGGAACTTATCATCAATGCATTCCAGTAACTTCCTGTCCTGCCTGTGCTGTGCTGTGTTGTTCTTCCAACAGACATCAGGGTGGTTGAAATCCCCTATGAGGACCAGGGCTTGTGAGTGTGAGGCTGCTCTTATCTGTATATACAGGGCTCATCCACTTGCTCTTCCTTGTCAGGTAGCCTGTAGCAGACCCCCAATATAATGTTCCCTGTCCCTGCCCTCCCTTTGGTCCTGACCCACAGGCTCTCTGTTGGCTTCTCATCTGACCCCAGGTGGAGCTCCATGCTCTCCAGCTGTTTTTTGACGTAGAGGGAACACCCCCTCCTTGTCTCCTCTGCCTGTACTTCCTAAAGAGTCTGTATCCTTGCATTCCAACACTCCAATCATAGGATCCGTCCCACCATGTCTCTGTAATGCCAGTAAGATCATACCCCAAAGGTGTTCACACATCTCCAGCTC